>CAJHNH020001330.1:75000-87500 GCA_905116865.2 Candidula unifasciata
TTCTTTATCTGAGGAGTCTTCTTCTTCTTCTTCTTCTTCTTCTTTTCTTCTTCTTCTCTTCTTCTTCTTCTTCTTCTCTTCTTCTTCTTCTTCTTCTTCTTTATCTTCTTCTTCTTCTTCTTCTTCTTCTTCTTCTTCTTCTTCTTCTTCTTCTTCTTCTTCTTCTTCTTCTTCTTCTTCTTCTTCTTCTTCTTCTTCTTCTTCTTCTTCTTCTTCTTCTTCTTCTTCTTCTTCTTCTCTTCTTCTTCTTTTCTTCTTCTTCTTCTTCTTCTTCTTCTTCTTCTTCTTCTTCTTCTTCTTCCTCTTCTTCTTCTTTCTTCTTCTTCTTCTTCTTCTTCTTCTTCTTCTTCTTCTTCTTCTTCTTCTTCTTCCTTATCTTCTTCTTCTTCTTCTTCTTCTTCTTCTTCTTCTTCTTCTTCTTCTTCTTCTTCTTACTTCTTCTTCTTCTTCTTCTTCTTCTTCTTCTTCTTCTTCTTCTTCTTCTTCTTCTCTTCTTTATTCTTCTTCTTCTTCTTCTTCTTCTTCTTCTTCTTCTTCTTCTTCTTCTCTTCTTCTTCTTCTTCTTCTTCTTCTTCTTCTTCTTCTTCTTCTTCTTCTTCTTCTTCTTCTTCTTCTTCTCTTCTTCTTCTTCTTCTTCTTATCTTCTTCTTCTTTCTTCTTCTTCTTTTTCTTTTTCTTCTTCTTCTTCTTCTTCTTCTTCTTCTTCTTCTTCTTCTTCTTCTTCTTCTTCTTCTTCTTCTTCTTCTTCTTCTTCTTCTTCTTCTTCTTCTTCTTCTTCTTCTTCTTCTTCTTCTTTCTTCTTCTTCTTCTTCTTCTCTTCTTCTTCTTCTTCTTCTTCCTCTTCTTCGTCTTCTTTTTCTTTCTTCTTCTTCTTCTTCTTCTTCTTCTTCTTCTTCTTCTTCTTCTTCTTCTTCTTCTTCTTCTTCTTCTTCTTCTTCTTCTTCTTCTTCTTCTTCTTCTTCTTCTTCTTCTTCTTCTTCTTCTTTATCTTCTTCTTTATCTTCTTCGGTCTGTTCTGACTCTTCTCCCTAATGGCTGCTCGGAGTCACCAAGATGATACTGGGTTCTGTTTACCTTTTTACCATGTTATTCTTTATAATAATATTGTTAAGGCTGCAACCTCAAGGTCTACCCTTGTTATGTCATCTTTCCAAGCTGGACAGTAAGTAAGTTTTACCCCACACAGTGCGATATAAACCCAGTGACACATTTTGCCATCATGCAGATGAGGATCACCCGTGGAAAGGTCCCAAAAGCCGCGTTTAGCCTTCAGCGGACCCCGACAAAAGCCAGGGTGGCGCTTCAAAACGAAAAGTTGCATCCTTAATGGGGACTACCTTGGTTAACAGTTAAGGTGTTCCCTAACTAAACCGGAAAATATGCACTATAAATTAATATGTTCATGATCTGTATTATAAAACATAAAATCTTTGTCTATCCGTACATTGTCAGTAGACTTATGGCTCTTCCCAAAAGGTGGCAAGAATACGGGTTAAATTTGAAGATGGCATTCTAGCTGAAATATCGAGTAAAAAGTTATATTAGCGGGAAGGTTTATGTGCATTTATGATAACTACCGGCACAATCACTTAAAGTTAACATATATCCTTTTGAGTATTCCCTTTTCTTATGTCCCTTGAAAAAAACACAAATATTTTCGTTCCTGGTTCCGCAGCGACTCGTCCAGCTATTCATCGTCATCATAATCATCATCCCGTAACACTATGTGTCGTTGGGTCACCTGTTTCTGTTGACTGTCTGATCAGCTCTCTCCACCTTTGGCGGTCAGTTGCGATGGTCTTCATGGTTGCATGCCTGAGGCCTGTCTAGTCAGTCAGGTTCTGTAACCAAGTCTTTCTTGGTCTGCCTCTTCTCCTCTTTCCTTCTACTGAGCCCTGCAGCATTGTTTTTGAGAGACCATTATGCCTTATTACATGTCCATACAATTGCATTTTTCGCCTTTTCACTAACAAGAATGCCCTGGTACTATCCGCCACAGCGAGCCACACTAAAACGTTACAACGGGTAATGAGCGAGTGGAAGACCTCGGAAAATATGAAGTGATGGCATTAAGAACAGCCTTACAGAAATGAACATCAGTCTTAATAGTGCTCTTGACAGAGCCCATCAACGTACATTACATCTCCCCCCGACACTTCGATGAGGTACAAGGTGGAAGAGAAAAAGAAGAACTGTAGTTAAAAGAGGCTCATAGTTACCAATGTGCTGTAAAAATTTATTGCAAACTTCCTCGTTTGTAATGTGATCTCTATATGATAAGCTAAGAATGTTTCTGAAACATCGCATTTCCAATGCTTGTACCTTTTTTCCAAGTTCAGCTGTTAAGGTCCACGTTTTACAGCCATATGTACATGTACTAATAACTAGTGCTTTGAGTAATCGAATCTTAGTCTTGCATGAAATATTTTTAGATTGCCATAATGTTTGCTACGCAGCAAGGACTGATGTTGTCTGGGCTGTCAACAGCATGGTGCCTCCCGGGCAGTATTTCAACCCTTATGGGGCCCTCTCCTCTCCAAGTGGCCATTTCCCCGTTAGAGTGAATCCTCGCGGAAAGTTTCCAGTCTGCACCTCGGGAAGTTGGCTTGTGCGATCACGGGACAGCAGCAGGCGACTAATTTTCACTGTTCACCCTCCAAGGAGAGCTAGCTGCCCCTAACACTGCTGGCTGCAGGGCCAAGCATGACCAAACCTTACAGTCCAGGTATTAAAATAGCAAAAAAAAAAAAAAAAAAGGTGACTAAATTTAATTATGATATAAGTGAGCGCTTCTATCTCACTGATGGAGCGGTGTGGTTGGGCGGTGTGGTTGGGCGGTGTGGTTGAGCGGTGTGGTTGGGCGGTGTGGTTGGGCGGTGTGGTTGGGCGGTGTGGTTGGGCGGTGTGGTTGGACGGTGTGGTTGGGCGGTGTGGTTGGGTGTGGTTGGGCGGGGGGTGGAGGGTGTAGGGAGAACAGTATCGTTATATTTCATCTGGGGTTGGTGGGTGGGGTAGGTGGTGCCAACCGTCGGAATTGAAACTATGAATAACGGTTTAGATAGGTGTGGGTGTTAAGAGCCTCCTAGATCAGTTTTTTCCTTGTTGGGTGCTACCGCCCCTCTGAACGCGTTATTGTAGTAGAGAGGGCAATAGCTGTCTCTGTCTAATATGGGGCGGGGGGGGGGGGGACGGGGTGGAACGATTCAGGTAGAGTATCTTTTCAATTAAAATATTTTTTGCACTTTCAGCAACTGATAATCTAAATTTTCAAATAAACCGGTAAAATGTATGGATAAGTCAAATATGTGGGGTAGTGGAACGGGCATGTGGGCCAATGACTAAACATGCGGTAACGGTAGAGACAAAGATGAAATAAAGGACCGGCGGGACATAATTTTTCTTTATTGTCAAGAGTAATTATACCTGTATTCAAGCTCAGTATGTTTTCAGATTATTATAGTGCAGTGGACACCAGACCAGCCTAACACGAGTAAAGTCCTAGGTTCAAAAAACCCTAACAACAATAACAAAACAAAAAAAAAACAAAAAAAAGATCTTAAATAGTTTGTTTGTTTTAAATTGTATATTTCCAGTTTTACTGTTCTCAGCACATTTTTACGCAACGGATAATCCACATAGTGAAATCTTGGCCCCGGAAAGGGGTGGGGTTGTGGTGTTGGAAAATGGAGAATATAGGTAAAGTAAATTTTAAATTTAACTGTTCTTGCCATTTTCGACGAACGACTGGTCCAAATACTGAAATAAAACGGCTGTGGAAAAGGGGGGGGGGGGAATATATCGGTCTTACTAGTATTTTCAGGGCAACAGTCCCAATTGTAATCCTGAGTCACGGCCTTGGCCTGGAGGAGGGGGCAGGGGGGAGGGGTGTGGGGGAGGTTTGACTGGAGTTCCGAATATAGTGGTACTTTACTCACTGTAGTTATGGGGGTGGTGACTTCGTCGACCGCATTTGTGGGACGGTAAAAGTTGGGAGAGCTCCATGTAATAGCGAAGGATAGAACGACTTGGCTTGAGTTAGTTGAGAGCCTATGCTCCATTGAGAGATAGAAAGGCAGAAGAAGAAGAAGAAGAAGAAGAAGAAGAAGAAGAAAAAGAAGAAGAAGAAGAAGAAGAAGAAGAAGAAGAAGAGAAAAAGAAGAAGAAGAAAAAGAAGAAAGAAGAAGAAGAAGAAGAAGAAGAAGAAGAAAGAAGAAGAAGAAGAAGAAGAAAGAAGAAGAAGAAGAAGAAGAAGACAGAGAAGAAGAAGAAGAAGAAGAAGAAGAAGAAGAAGAAGAAGAAGAAGAAGAAGAAGAAGAAGAAGAAGAAGAAGAAGAAAGAAAAAGAAAAAGAAGAAGAAGAAGAAGAAGAAGAAGAAGAAGAAGAAGAAGAAGAAGAAGAAGAAGAAGAAGAAGAAGAAGAAGAAGAAGAAGAAGAAGAAAGAAGAAAAAGAAGAAGAAAAAGAAAAGAAGAAGAAGAAGAAGAAGAAGAAGAAGAAGAAGAAGAAAAGAGAGAAGAAGAAGAAAGAAGAAGAGCAGAAAAGAAGAAGGAAGAAAAAAAGAAGAAAAAGAAGAAGAAGAAGAAGAAGAAGAAGAAGAAGAAGAAGAAGAAGAAAGAAGAAGAAGAAGAGAAGAAGAAGAAGAAGAAGAGAAGAAGAAGAAGAAAAGAAGAGAAGAAGAAGAAGAAGAAGAGGGGAAGAAGATAGAAGATGAAGAAGGGAAGAAGAAGAAAGAAGAAAATTTCAAGTGCACCGGGTCAATGAACTGAAGAAGAAGAAAAAGAAGAAAAAACATACAACAGTGGTGAAAACTAATGGAATAAAGGGTGGGGGACAAACAATGCTCCTTTACTATGCTGGGCGAAGCCAAGAATAATATCTACTTCCTTAATAAAGTGTACATGTTTTATTCTCTTTTGACATTAATTCTTTACTGTCTGCACGCGTGTAAGGCAGTCCTAATCTTTTCTTATCATGTTCTCATAATTTGATTTACTCGTTGTCTTAGTCATTGTAGAAGCTTTTCTTCTTCTTCTTCTTCTTCTTCTTCTTCTTCTTCTTCTTCTTCTTCTTCTTCTTCTTCTTCTTCTTCTTCTTCTTCTTCTCTTCTTCTTCTTCTTCTTCTTCTTCTTCTTCTTCTTCTTCTTCTTCTTCTTCTTCCTTCTTCTTCTTCTTCTTCTTCTTCTTCTCTTCTTCTTCTTCTTTCTTCCTTTCTCTTCTTTCTTCTTCTTCTTTCTTCTTCTTCTTCCTTCTTCTTCTTCTTCTTCTTCTTCTTCTTCTTCTTCTTCTTTTGTCGAGTATTACGATACGCTTTTTGGGAAGGCAGTGCGTCTGTTTTTATTTTCCCCACACTAGGGCTCTGGAGAATAATGGTATGAAATTCTCACTATCAAATATCATATGTGTTTACTTCAGGGGTCTTCCTTTATTTCTTTAGCCTTGTCTGTTCCAGCACAGGAAGATTCTGGTTAGGCTGTTACCTTGTTTTCACAATGAGTATCTCAGACTATCATCTCATTTACTAGTAGATTCTCATTTATCTCTGATTCTTTCTATTAGTGTTCATGAATTCTTGTCTGTGTGTTTATTTTTATCTCCCGATTTAGTGGAGTATGTTTAGCTCTCACTCTCACTTAGTCCTTGGGGGGGGGGGGGTGTGTGTGGGGGTGGTGGGGGGGGGGGGAAATCAGAACTTTTGAATACCATGCTACAGAAACATTTTTAGAATACCATTGACAAAGAAGAAGAAAAACGCCAACATCCTGAACCTGAAGTAGAATTGGTTCATAAACAGCATCCTATCTAGAAAGCTGAGTGAGATATTCTGGCTATGTCAAGCGTCACGGAGGTCTGGAGAGAACAGTGATGGAGAGTGCAGTTTCGGGAAAAAGATTCAAAGGCCAACCTCCGCGAAGTGTAGATGGAGAACATTAAAGATTTACATGAAATCACACAGGCGAACTGGACTTAGAAAGGGAGACTTTCAGGCGTGCCGTGAAGAGAGCAACGTTTTGTAAGGGACATAGAAAAAAGTAGAAAAATAGAAGGACACACTAGACAGCATAAAAATCAAAATGTATAATTACCGGAAATTAAAGTAAGTAAAAGTAAGTAAAGGACCCTTTCCACGCCTTTAGGCTTATAGGGCATATAGGGCTAGACCTATATTTTTTTAGACCAACGGCACAAGATGGGTGATGTGGTCAGCATCACGCCGGCCGCCTCTACTTCCCGGGATTGCACCCGGTACCCACTCAAGGCTGGGTCGACCTGAGAGCCAAGGTCAAATTACCGGAAATGGAACCTGCTATCTAGATGTGGTAATCCTAAAGGGTTCCTTCTCTATTTATTTATGAGAATTGATTGACTAAATGATTGAATGAATGAATGATTGATTGATTGAATGATTGATTAACTGTTGGCTGGTTGACTGACCGACTAACTGATTGATTGGCTGCTTGACCGATTGAACGATTGATTGACTGATTGATTGATTGACTGATTGACTATTTGATTGATTGATAAGCTTTGAAATAGAGACGCAATGCAATTCTGTGCGGACAGGGGGCTGGTGGTCTCGAAGCATCGTGTCCGCCTCGAGTGCTAGAGGTTCCGAGTTCATTCCACGGTAAGGGCTGGGAATTTTTTCAATTGGACTTAGACTTCTAGTAATTCCACCTGGTCTCTGGGTAGTGAGATCGGCCACCCGTGTATATTGTTGCGCACGTAAAAAAAATCTCTTGGCAGTTGGAGATCGAAAAGAGTAGTCTAACGGCCCTGCCCGGGCAAAATTTGGAGTTGAAAATCTACCCAAAGTATTCCAGGATCCTTGCCGGTGCTATAGAACTTGTGCGCTGTGCTGAGCTTCTTAGAACTCAGACTTGAGTTAGAAGAAGAACGGAGCCCTTATGGGTTACTAGTGTGCAATGACGTTGATCCGTTTTTCAAAACCTCAAAAACCTCTGTGCGGACAGCTGATAATGAATTGTTATTTATACATAACGTGCCATTATTTTTACAAGTAAGTAAATTTCACCCCACCAGGACATCACACAAAGCGATAAACACCCGGTGACACAAAGTGCCACCATTCGAATGAGGATCACCTGTGGAGAGGTCACAGAAACCGCGTTCAACCGTCAGGCTATATATGTTGCGGGAAGAGCCAGGTTGGGGCTTCCAAATAACGAAAAATTGCACCCCACAGCCGGTTGACGGTTACCAAATTTTGCTATAATTTTGAACTTTTAATTAACGACTCTTCTATCCCTCTTTCCCCCACTATCACCCATTCCAAAACATTCCCCAAAATAAAGTCGTGTCATTACGTCACCCCGTCTGTCAGACACACTGTTGGCTTCAGAGGCAGCGACTATATCCCCCCTCCGTTCCTTCTGTGTGGCTGGACCTAACCAGAAATGACAAGACACGCATTCCGAACCCTCTTATGATTCCAGACCAATTGTCTACGTCTGCCAGATTGCCAGCAAAGATAATCTTAAGGGCAAGCAATTAATGGCTCCCTCATTCGGCGCCGACCTTGCCTCTCTTAATTTCAGTGGAGTAAATAAATTCGCGGTAGGGATCAGTCAGCGTTTGGAGGAATGGGGGAATAATACACCACCAGTTGGTAAACCGTTGGCAGAGGGAAGCTTACGCCAGGGCTGCTGAAGTTGGTATTTTCGTACAAACGCTACAATTTGACCCTTGCTGAGCAGAATTTTTTTGCAACCACGCCTGATGTATTGTCACGCTCTCTCTCTCTCTCTCTCTCTCTCTCTCTCTCTCTCTCTCTCTCTCTCTCTCTCTCTCTCTCTCTCACATGCACAACAGTATTATATTATTTTTTAAATCCCTCTTTTTTTGAAGACTAACAACAAATGCAATGACCAGATCAAAGTTATTGCTCTAGGACAGGGGTTCTCAATCTGTGGGTCGTGACCTATTTTAGGATCAAACCACCCTTTCACAAGGGTTGCCTAGGACCATCGTAAAACACACATTTATTTTTTATTAAAAAAAACCGACACAGCAGCTTTGTAACAAACTGAGAAATTATATAGCAATGATGGAAGGGGAAAATCAAATATAGTTAAGCCAGTTGTATATTAGTTTTTGTAAAGACGTTTCAACAGTATTTTAATTAAACAATAAAAAATGTGGTACCGTTTGATATGTGTTTGTGCCTTTTCAGGAAAGATTTGGTTTTTTTCTGCAGAAAATTTCGGCAGCCCTGGTTTACGCGTCTGTCAGAAATGGCGCGAGTCGCGACTTGGCACTCATTACGTTTATCGAAATATCTCCAGCGTTATCGTATGCGATTTTTCATAGTAACATTTTCTTTTGTCAAGTGCTCTTTCGCAATTGTGTATATTTCGTTTGTCTCTTGGGTTTGTACGTTTGTATTGTGTATTGTTACACCCCCCCCCCCCCAATCCCCCGCGCTTCCCGCATGCACACACAAACGCGCGCCGCACGCAGACAGACAGAAGAAATAAGGATAGTGCACATGCATAAAACATGTATACAGGCTACACACAAACCGAGAACATTACATTTATAATGGCAACTCCAATCCCCCCTACAAATACTACATTTGGCACAAAGAATCCAGACCACATTTATAACCATAGCTGCTCGGTAAAATCGGAATCGAAAACCATCGTTTCTCTTCTTCTCTTATTACTCTCACTCTCTTTTATCTCTCCTCCCCACTCCCCTCTCTCTTATTCTCTCTCTCTCTCTTTTATTCTCTCTCTCCTATTCTCTCTCTCTCTTATTCTCTCTCTCTCTTTTATTCTCTCTCTCTCTCTCTCTCCTCTCTCTCTTAATTATTCTCTCTCTCCTTTCTCCTATCCTTTATCTCTCTCTCTTTTTTATTCTCTTCTCTCTCTCTCTTTTTCTTCTCTCTCTCTCTTTTATTTCTCTCTCTCTTTCTCTTATATTCTCTCTATCTTCTCTCTCTCTTAATCTCTCTCTCTTTTTATCTCTCTCTCTCTTTTTTATTCTCTCTCTCTCTTTCTTATTCCCTCTTATTTCTCTCTCTCTTTCTCTTATTCTCTCTCTCTCTTTTATTCTCTCTCTCTTTCTCTTATTCTCTCTCTCTCATTCTCTCTCTCTTATTCTCTCTCTTTCTATCTTTTATTCTCTACCTCTCTCTTTCATCTCTCTTATTCTCGTCTCTTTATTTTCGTCTTTATTTGTATTCTCTCTCTCTCTCTAATTATTTTCTCTCTCTCTCTCTTATTTCTCTCTCTCTCTTATTCTCTCTCTTTCTCTCTCTCTCTTTCTCTCATCTTTTAAAGCCGCCCGACCCCACTTTACTGGGGTCCAGATTAGCCTGGTCGCGGCCCTTATTTGGGTCGAGAAACCTTTCATAGGGGTCGCCTAAGACCATCGGAAAACACAAATTCATTAAAGTTATGAAGGACAGTAATTGTTAGGGGGTCGCCACAAAATGAGGGAAGACTGTACTTAAGGGCCGTCATACCTTGACGGGACTGTACTTAAGGGCCGTCATAACATGAGGAGACTGTACTGAAGGGCCGTCATAACATGAGGGGACTGTACTTAAGGGCCGTCATAACATGAGGGGACTGTACTTAAGGGCCGTCATAACATGAGGGGACTGTACTTAAGGGCCGTCATACCCATGAGGGGACTGGGGGGGGCCGTCATAGCTTGAAGGAACTGTACTTAAGGGCCGTCATAATATGAGGAGACTGTACTTAAGGGCCCTCATAACATGAGGGCACTGTACTTAAGGGCCGTCATAACATGAGGGCACTGTACTTAAGGGCCCTCATAACATGAGGAAACTGTACTTAAGGGCCGTCATAACATGAGGGGACTGTACTTAAGGGCCCTCATAACATGAGGAGACTGTACTTAAGGGCCGTCATAACATGAGGGGATTGTACTTAAGGGCCGTCATAACATGAAGGAACTGTACTTAAAGGCCGTCATAACATGAGGGGACTGTACTTAAGGGCAGTCATAACATGAAGGAACTGTACTTAAAGGCCGTCATAACATGAGGAGACTGTACTTAAGGGCCGTCATAACATGAGGAGACTGTACTTAAAGGCCGTCATAACATGAGGAGACTGTACTTAAAGGATGTCATAACATGAGGAGACTGTACTTAAGGGCCGTCATAACATGAGGGAAGACTGTACTTAAGGGCCGTCATAACATGAGGAGACTGTATTAAAGGGTCGCGGCATTAGGACGGTTGAGAACCACTGGACAAACATTTGAAGAATAAGAAGCAAGCAGCTACATATCGCAGAAACCCTGTTCAACCGTATTGCCATATTTGCTGTTAGTTACCAATCCTTGAAAAGGACATCGAAAAACCAAGCCTATTATTCTCTGGCTGTTGTGGGTTTTCTAAGCAAATTTTACTTTTAGTAATTTGTCACTGTCGGCTCTTTTGCTAAGTCGATGCGAATGCTTCGTAACGCCAGAGTGCCGGGTCAGATTTCACCTGCGGGCCATGCGCCTTGCCTTGGTTTCGATAGTGGTTTTAGGGGGCCGACCGCTCAGGGAGCAATGGCAAACTTGTAGACGTAAATTTGCCTAGAGAAACCACACAACAGCCAGGCGCTGCTGGGGTTGGTTCTGCAACGTCCTGTAAAGGATACGCGACTAACCAATTTGTCACTGCTCTTCAGACGGTTAGCTCTCGGTACCACTGTCGAAACTAAAGCAAGACAAACCGTCTGCAGCTGGGATCGAACCCGGCACGCCGGCATTACGAAACGCGTTCGCAACGCCTAAGCCACAGGCGCCGATGTATAACCGTATACATAATATTATTTAGTGGCACTAAAAACCAGGTATGATGTAAGCACTGTAGGTCAGTGTCCGCGATTTGCTGGCAAAGGATAGAACCGAACGAAAATTTATCACTGAGTGACGTTCAACTCCAACTAAGACCGCACAAATCAGCTCCAGCTAACGGGCCCTGCTGTTGACGTCACCTGGTCGGGCTAACGATGCGTTAAACCAGCGGTTCTCAAACGGAGCGTATGTCAGGGGTGCTGCTGCAATAATCAAGAAAAGTCGGCTACAAATTGTGCACTTATTAAAGAAGGCATGTAGATACTTAAAAGTTAACATTTCAGTTGTCTTTCCCTCTTAACTGTCAAAAAAAAAAAAAAAGTTTATTTCTTCTTTGAGAACCGTTACGTTAACGCATCGTCAGCCCGACCCGGTGACGTCAGCAGCATGACCCGTCATCTGGAGCCGGCCGTGGACTGCACCACGAGCGATTTACACTTGTGTGACACAAAATGCCACCATTCTGATAAATATCCCTTATGTAAAAGTCCTAGAAACCCCTTTCAACCATTACGTTTTATAGCTTAAAAAAAACGAAAAATTGTGTCCCATTCAGAGAGTTTTATGTTGTTGTTTGTTTACTATTTTCTTTTACTTCAACGTTCACCTTTAGAAAAGGCAGTTGGTATGCTGTTGTGGTTTACAGCAAAATCTTAATTATTCTTTAGTCAATCCCCCCCCCCCCCCCCTTCCCCCACCCACCCACCAATGAAAGGGAGAGGGGCGCAATAACTAACTGTGTATGTGAGACATGACGCGCCACAATCACACAAATATCACCGCTATGGCGCCCCCGGTGCGCCCCGGCGCGACCACAACACTGCCTTTAGTGCCCCCAGCACCACACGAGAGAACGTTTTGCCTAGTAGGGAAAAAATACATTTCGGTGAAAATGAGGAAAACGATGATTAAACATTACAGAGGAAAGCTGGTGTTTACTGCACCAGGCTCTGGAATTCAGACGGCACCGCAAGGACTGGCGGTGTAATAACCAGAAAATACCCCGGGAATATTTAATGCCTATTTTATTAAGAGTTATTGTGTCAAGCGACATTATGGAGCTAGGTGCCGTTGGCTTGCATGGTAAAGTTAGTTATTTGGTTACATTTTTCCTTTCTCCCACGCTTCTTTCTATCTATTCCTCTTTCCTTGATTTTTCTGGTGTGTTTATTTATATTGAAGACCTCGGAAAATATGAAGTAATGGCATTATGAACAGCCTTAAAGAAATGGTCGACCCAGCCTTGAGTGGGTACCGGGTGAAATCCCGGGAAAGTAAAGGCGGCCGGCGTGATGCTGACCACATCACCCATCTTGTGCCGATTGTTCTATAAAAATATAGGTCTAGCCCTATATGCCCTATACGCCTAAAGGCGTGGAAAAGTGTCATTTACTTTGCTTTTTTACAGAAATGAACATCAGTCTTAATAGTGCTCTTGACAGAGCTCATCAACAAATCTTACATCTCCCCCCGACACTTCAATGAGGCACAAGGTGGAAGAGAAGAAGAAAAAAACGAAGAAGAAGAAGCCCAGTATTGTTTCTGGACGTGTCTAATGCAGTGCTTGATTTAGATTTGAGCTAAAAACGCTATAGATTAGGGACTCATCATCTGCAGGGGCCTCAGCAAATTCCTTTTTGTGTGTGTGCTCTCGTAAGAA
>CAJHNH020001330.1:92500-137500 GCA_905116865.2 Candidula unifasciata
ATCTCTGACATGCACAACTCTCTCCTCCTGGATGTACTGCCACTTGTATTCCTGTCGGTTTTTTGCCCATAAGCTTTCAAATTTTCACACCAGTATGGTTTTAATGAGTGTTATATGTTTTAATATACCCAAAATATTTCACTCGCCTTTTCTCTTATTTCCATCAGCCGCTCTCCTTTCAGTCGCTATCTTTGCAAAATCTCAACATTTGACTGTTTTTGTGTTCATGAAACATTACTTTTTTTTCCCTGTGCATCCACGTCTCGAGAGATTCAATATCATTTTCCAGTTGCTTGTTCATTGTCCGGGTTTCCTCACCACACAGCAGGGTTTAGTATATATAACGTTTGACATTCTCCTTTTTTAACGTGTTTGTCTCTTTTTCTTGTCCATGAATTATTCAAGTAACAGAAAGTGTTTTGATCGGCACTCATAGAAAGAAGTAGAAAGATAGAAGAACACACTAGACAACATAACAATCGAAAGCTATAGTTCCCGTGCCGGGAATTGAACCTGTCACCTCCAGACGGCGTGTGCGCCTAAGCCATGAATACAAGTGCACTAAGAGCATGGTCAACTAGGCACCTCCCCCCCCCCTCCCAAAAAAAAGGTGTCTTATTGGCCATGTCTATCGTAGTTTCTTGTCCATGGCGTGTGGCGTTAGTAATCCACAAGCTTTTGCTCAGGTACTTTTAATAAGTGTCTGACAAAAATGATCTTAACGTATATTTCGTGCAGCACTCCTGGTAGGCGGCTAGTTGTTCCGTAGAGAGACCAGACCTTGGTAAAAAAAAAAAAACTCACACAATGAAGTCAATCCTCTACTTTTAAACTCCTAGGGAAAAAAAATAATTTAAATAAATATATTCCAAAGCGAAACGAACCTGTCGTCAAAGGGGTTACAAATACTGTTTTAAAAGAACCACACGTAAAGTGTGTCTCCTAACACTAGAAGGCATCTCCTGAGAACATCAGAGTATTGCGAAGTTTATCCACTTCTATGTTAACTTGCCATCAGACACGTCCATGAAAGAAGCAGACTGATGTAACGTTCAATGGATGTTTTTATCAGATATGCTCCACTAAATGTCGGAATTCCCTGTCATGTTTCACACAGCAAATCCCCTGACTGAATATCCGACGCCCTACCTGTTATGAATCTTAAGCCCGAAGAAGAATACCAGAAATGATAAATACGCGGGAACGTTTCATAATACGCAAAGTCATTGTATTTTGTGTTTATTTTCGTTCCTTGAAGATTCATTTGGAAATGGAAATGATGAGATTTATTCAGTATGAGAAAAGACGTGATATTCAATAGAATCTTACACCATGAGTAAGGTGACATTCAGTAACATGCAATCATGATTGAAATAGAAGACGCCTGATGTAAAACAGAATTTCTCAAAGAAATTAACTGATGGATGTATATTCATTCACCGGTTTTACGCACCAGCATAGAACGAATGGGGAGTCGCCATGGCGTAGCGGCTAGACGTTCGCTTGCGAATCGAAAGGGCGTGGGTTGGCTCGCTGGCGGAGCCAGAATATTTTTCAAAAATGACCTTGACTCCCAGGTCGACCCAGCCTTGAGTGGGTACCGGATGCAGTCCCGGGAAGTAAAGGTGGTCGGCGTGATGCTGACCACATCACCCATTTTGTGCCGATTATTCTATTAAAATATGGGTTCAGCCCTTTATGCCCTATACGCCTAAAGGCGTGGACAATAGGCCTTTACTTATAAAACTGATGTGCCGCACGGTAGCCTAGAGGTTAGTGAAATCATTTCACAATGCAATACTCGTACCTAGGTTCAAATTCCACAGTTGGCGGTTTCAAAAAAATCATTTCTCGTTGTTTTTCAGACAGTGGTACGAGAGTCGCACCATGAAAAAGACTAGCACCATACATAGTAATATTACCACAGTTAGTCGTGGATATATTGTAACACAAGTTAAATAAAAACATTCAACGGACATTGGAAGTAACGGGCTTAATCTGCAGCAGCCGATTTGGTATTTTACTGGGTTATAAATTTAAAACGCGTGATGCGGAACGATATCTGGCAACATTTTCTATTGCAGGAATAAAAATTAAAGTTGGTATATTTAGAACATGATCATGATATTCTGAATTCTCTATTTTTATTCCCACCCTCCTACTTCCTAATAGTTGACAATGTGAAGTTATAGTTTACAGCAGTCGCTTTGTAGCAGAAGAATAAGAAAAAGAAGAAAAAGAAGAAGAAGAAGAAGAAGAAGAAGAAGAAGAAGAAGAAGAAGAAGAAGAAGAAGAAGAAGAAGAAGAAGAAGAAGAAGAAGAAGAAGAAGAAGAAATAACATTTAATCTTAAAACAAAACTTTTAAGTTCGCATGGTCCGATTTTTGGGGAACCTCTGAACTGGTTATTATCTACAAGGGAGATAATCTTTATACCAAACAGCAACAGTAAAGTCCGCTATAGTGAGTGGACTAGCTATCTCCAAAAGTCAGTTGTAAAGATATCACCACATCGACTTCCGACGGCAGGGACAGACCAGTCTTTGTTGAATTACCTTCCCCTCCTTGGGAATCACTTATCTTATCTCCGGGGAGTCAACCATCATGGGAGAGCTTGGGGATGTGAGTAAAAATGGTAGCCATATCTTGTAGCAGGTCCTGTCGTTTGCGAGTAGAAGCTACGGATGTCACTTCATCATGGAGTGATAAGGTAGAGTGACCAGTTACATTTTGCTTCTCAAGCTTAGACAAATGTGATGTATCTGCTTTTTTTTTTCTTTTTTTCTAGGCACCGGGTTAGTTTTCTTATTGTTGTTGTTGTTGTTGTTGTTTTTCTTCTTTATCTTCTTCTTCTTCTTCTTCTTCTTCTTCTTCTTCTTCTTCTTCTTCTTCTTCTTCTTCTACTTCTTCTTCATCTTTTTATTCTTCTTCTTGTTCTTGTCCTTATTCTTCTTCTTCTTCATCTTCTTCTTCTTCTTTTTCTTCTTCTTTTATTTCTTCTTCTTCGTCGTCTTTCGTCTTATCACTCTTCTTCTTCTTTTTTTCTTCTTCTTCTTCTTCTTCTTGGCTCTCACGGCAAAACGTTCAAGTTGGCTGTCGTCTTCTGATCTTTAGTGTTTTTCAGGAGCTTGAATTTTGCGTGCACGTCCGTTTTACATATCTGGCTTCATTTCATGCAGAATGTTGGTTCTTCGCTTCGTGGTCGACTTACTTAGACTTCGGAGTTATAATCCTTTATTAGTCGTCTGTCACGACATGCTTGATGAGTAGAGATTACACCTTCCCTGTCCCCATTTCTACTCCATCCCCCGCCCCCACGCACGCACATACACTCCATCCCCCACCCCCACGCACGCACATACACTCCATCCCCCGACCCCACGCACGCACACACACTCCATCCCCCGCCCCCACGCACGCACGTACACTCCATCCCCCACCCCCACGCACGCACACACACTCCATCCCCCGCCCCCACGCACGCACACACACTCCATCCCCCGCCCCGCCCCCACACACGCACGTACACTCCATCCCCCACCCCCACGCACGCACGTACACTCCATCCCCCATCCCCACGCACGCACATACACTCCATCACTCGCCCCCACGCACGCACACACACTCCATCCCCCACCCCCACGCACGCACATACACTCCATCCCCCACCCCCACGCACGCACATACACTCCATCCCCCACCCCCACGCACGCACACCCACTCCATCGCCAAAGGGGTCGTGCAGCCAACACACCGAAACTTACAACTGAATAAAACAATTATGATTCGATCACTATCCATTTAACCAGCAAATGAAGCAACTAACTAACCATCCATTTAAACAATAAGCAGGCCAACGAAGCAACAAACAAGCAAACCAACAAACAAACCATCAATCAGTTCAACCAGTCAATTCTCCCGCACACACCCATTTATGACAATCAAACAAACCTCTTCAGTAAAGTCAAAGTTAGAACTCCCCCCTTACAAAACCATTGAACAATCTCCCTTGTACATGCCAACGTTTAGTGTCTTCGGCACGAGTTGTCGTGTCTCTGGTTCGGCGTCACACTTATGATCAATTGTGAGAGGGGGGAGGAGTCTTTGCTGCACTCAAAAGTTTATTGTCGACTTACAGACAAGAGTCTGGCCTCATGTCAGCTGTCGCTGTAACTCCGCCGACAAAGCGTTCAGACCGAGTCCAACAGACGCCTTCATAAGAGGAAGGTAAACAATGATATGGACACTTCAAAGCCCTCAGATGACTTCACTTTCTCCAAATCTTAACGGTGTTTCAATACTGGAGGATTGGTGTCTGTCGCCAGACTAGTAAGGTGGGAGGAGGGCAGCAGGTAGGACTCCTTTCACCGTAGACAGTCATTACTTTGGGAAGTTAATATTCAAGCCTAAGCACTTGCCGTGTTTGCGTCGCTCTTACTGTCTATAGAAGTATATATCTGGATGCGTTTTATGTTGAGTTAACAAGTCTCGTCATTCCCATGTGGGATACAAGTTTTAGTTATTTTGAAGCCCGACCCTGGCTTTTGCCCGGGGCCCTAAATATAGCCGGGCCTTGAAAATGGCCTCACGGATGAACGGGGTTTCCGGGACCTCTCCACGGGTGATCCTCATCCGAATGGTAGCACTTTGTGTCAGCGGGTGTTTATCGCTTGTGTGATATACTGGTAGGGTACAACTTACATACACACGAACATTTTGAGTTGTTAGTCCTTACCCCGGTAGGAGTGCTGGTATGATCTTGCTTCTGTATGTATCTGTTTCGGGGGTCCTAAATATAACTTCTTCTGAGGTTGAATTAGGTATCTGGGATCTGTATTATTTTGTCTGTCGTCCGGGCTGAGATTTTTAATTCTCTTGATGTTATGGTAAACCAGCGGTTCTCAACCTATGGGTTCCAACCCTTTTTTGGATCCAACGACCCTGTCACAGGTGTCGCCAAAGCTCATCGCAAAACACACAATAATTGAAGTTATAAAGTAGCGACGGAAATAATTGTATGGCTGGGGGTCGCCACAACACGAGGAACTGTAGTAAAGGGTCGCCACAACACGAGGAACTGTAGTAAAGGGTCGCAACAACGCGAGGAACTGTGGTAAAGGGTCGCCACAACACGAGGAACTGTAGTAAAGGGTCGCCACAAAATGAGGAATTGTAGTAAAGGGTCGCCACAACACGAGGAACTGTAGTAAAGGGTCGCCACAACACGAGGAATTGTAGTAAAGGGTCGCCACAACATGAAGAACTGTAGTAATGGGTCGCCACAACACGAGGAACTGTAGTAAAGGTCGCCACAACACGAGGAACTCTAGTAAAGGGTCGCCACAACACGAGGAACTGTAGTAAAGGGTCGCCACAACATGAGGAACTGTAGTAAAGGGTCGCCACAACACGAGGAACTGTAGTAAAGGGTCGCCACAACACGAGGAACTGTAGTAAAGGGTCGCCACAACACGAGGAACTGTAGTAAAGGGTCGCCACAACACGAGGAACTGTAGTAAAGGGTCGCCACAACACGAGGAACTGTAGTAAAGGGTCGCCACAACACGAGGAACTGTAGTTAAAGGGTCGCCACACAACACGAGGAACTGTAGTAAAGGGTCGCCACAACACGAGGAACTGTAGTGAAGGGTCGCCACAACACGAGGAACTGTAGTTAAGGGTCGCCACAACACGAGGAACTGTAGTAAAGGGTCGCTACAACACGAGGAAGTGTAGTGAAGGGTCGCCACAACATGAGGAACTGTAGTAAAGGGTCGCCACAACACGAGGAACTGTAGTAAAGGGTCGCCACAACATGAGGAACTGTAGTAAAGGGTCGCCACAACATGAGGAACTGTAGTAAAGGGTCGCCACAACATGAAGAACTGTAGTAATGGGTCGCCACAACACGAGAAACTGTAGTAAAGGTCGCCACAACACGAGGAACTCTAGTAAAGGGTCGCCACAACACGAGGAACTGTAGTAAAGGGTCGCCACAACATGAGGAACTGTAGTAAAGGGTCGCCACAACACGAGGAACTGTAGTAAAGGGTCGCCACAACACGAGGAACTGTAGTAAAGGGTCGCCACAACACGAGGAACTGTAGTAAAGGGTCGCCACAACACGAGGAACTGTAGTAAAGGGTCGCCACAACGCGAGGAACTGTAGTAAAGGGTCGCCACAACACGAGGAATTGTAGTAAAGGGTCGCCACAACATGAGGAACTGTAGTAAAGGGTCGCCTCAACACGAAGAACTGTAGTGAAGGGTCGCCACAACACGAGGAACTGTAGTAAAGGGTCGCCACAACACGAGGAACTGTAGTGAAGGGTCGCCACAACACGAGGAACTGTAGTAAAGGGTCGCCACAACACGAGGAACTGTAGTAAAGGGTCGCTACAACACGAGAAGAAGTGTAGTGAAGGGTCGCCACAACATGAGGAACTGTAGTAAAGGGTCGCCACAACACGAGAAACTGTAGTAAAGGGTCGCCACAACATGAGGAACTGTAGTAAAGGGTCGCCACAACATGAGGAACTGTAGTAAAGGGTCGCCACAACATAAAGAACTGTAGTAATGGGTCGCCACAACATGAGGAACTGTAGTAAAGGTCGCCACAACACGAGGAACTGTAGTAAAGGGTCGCCACAACATGAGGAACTGTAGTAAAGGGTCGCCACAACACGAGGAACTGTAGTAAAGGGTCGCCACAACACGAGGAACTGTAGTAAAGGGTCGCCACAACACGAGGAACTGTAGTAAAGGGTCGCCACAACACGAGGAACTGTAGTAAAGGGTCGCCACAACGCGAGGAACTGTAGTAAAGGGTCGCCACAACACGAGGAACTGTAGTAAAGGGTCGCCACAACATGAGGAACTGTAGTAAAGGGTCGCCGCAACACGAGGAACTGTAGTGAAGGGTCGCCACAACACGAGGAACTGTAGTAAAGGGTCGCCACAACACGAGGAACTGTAGTAAAGGGTCGCCACAACATGAAGAACTGTAGTAAAGGGTCGCTACAACACGAGGAACTGTAGTAAAGGGTCGCTACAACACGAGGAACTGTAGTAAAGGGTCGCCACAACACGAGGAACTGTAGTAAAGGGTCGCCACAACACGAGGAATTGTAGTAAAGGATCGCCACAACACGAGGAACTGTAGTAAAGGGTCGCCACAACATGAGGAATTGTAGTAAAGGGTCGCCACAACATGAGGAACTGTAGTAAAGGGTCGCCACAACACGAGGAATTTTAGTAAAGGGTCGCCACAACACGAGGAACTGTAGTAAAGGGTCGCTGCATTAGGAAGCGTGAGAACCACTGAGATGAACCTTTATGTAACAGCCTGACCATAAGAAACCGATCTAGCATTGAGTTATACTGAAGACAGAGAAAACACTATCACAGAGTATTCTAAAGAATTTTCTTCTACTTCTTCTTTGCATTCACCGGCTGTGAACTCCGACTGAAAGTTCTGGTTGTTCGTCCATTTCTGGACTGCAGTCCTGTCCCTGAACCTGAGTGTTGCGTGTGCATCCGTTTGACAGATCATTGTGCAGACTGTTGGTTCTGGGCCTCTCAGCCAGATGCACTCCGACTTCGAAGGAAGCCCCCAATTAGTCGACTCTTACGACATGATTTTGGGTAGGCAGTGGGTCTATTCTTGCTTTTCCCGTAGTAGGGCCCCGGAACCCACACGGGGGTCCAAAGAATTAACGAAAATAACGAAAATATAACGAAAACGAAAATTAACGAAAATTTGGTTTTGGTTTATACAAAGGACCAAAATCACAGCACACGGGGAGTAACCCATAAGATCTACTTCTAACTCAAGACTGAGTCCGAAGAATCTCAGTGCAGTGCTCGAACTCCGTAGCACCTGCGAGGATCCTGAAATACTTTGGGTAGATTTTTAATCTCCAAATTTTTTTCCCGGGCAGCGCCGTTAGGCTACTTTTTTCGATTTCCAACTGCCAATGGATTTTTTTTTTACGTGCGCAACAATACATATGGGCGTACGATCTTACTACCCAGAGACCAGGGGAAATTACTAGAAGTCCACGTTAAAAATATTAGCCTTCACCGGGGTCTGAACCAGGGACCTCCAGCACCCAAGGCGGACACCATGCCTCGAGAGCACTCAGCCCCGTAACGTAATTTCAAACTCAGGAGGAGGTTGGAACACGTATAGTGATTTCCGAAGTACGATAAAGATGATCCTTAACGCAGAAAAATTATCTGTCCGTACCTTCTATTTTACCACCTGTTTGGGGCGGTGTAGACAGGGAGTCGTGAACCCGAGGATTTACGGCCGCCTGGCTGGTGCTGCCGCCACGGACTGTGCAGGTTAGGATCCTTAACTTTTGCCTCCCGATAGAAAAACTCCATCACCTTACCGGCGGTCGAACTCGGGTCTCCTGCATAAGAGCCCGACGTTGCAAACACTCGGCCAGCCGCTCCTCGGTTAAGGAAAATGTACCATCTCAACATTGGATGTTGACTGTAGTGGATAAATACGTCTACTGGAAACACTCATCTCTGGCGAAACTCCAAACCGCAAATTTCTTGTATGCGGCTTAGGCGTTGTGAGCACGATTTGTAATTCCGCAATATTGGTTCGATTCCAGCTAACTTGATTTGCCAGCAGACCTCTTTGCGTTGATTTCGACTGTGTTGTCGAGAGCCAACCGTTTAATAAGCAATGGAAAACTTCTTCTTCATACAGTCTATGCTATGTGGCGTAGGCAGTCATGTCTATCCACAACCTTCTGCCTCGTGTAAATTTAGTCAGTTCGGACACAAATGATCTTCCGAGCCATGATGTCATAGTGTCCAGTATCTTCTGTCTCTGTCTCCCTCTGCCTCCCTCCCCCCTCCCCTCCAGCTTTCCCACCTTCTCGATATACTTGTTGTCTCCTTCTCTTGACCTGACCAAAGAATGTAGCTTGTCTCCCTCTCTTGACCTGACCAAAGAATGTAGCTTGTCGCCTTCTCTTGACCTGACCAAAGAATGTAGCTTGTCTCCCTCTCTTGACCTGACCAAAGAATGTAGCTTGTCGCCTTCTCTTGACCTGATCAAAGAATGTAGCTTGTCTCCTTCTCTTGACCTGATCAAAGAATGTAGCTTGTCTCCTTCTCTTGATCTGACCAAAGAATGTAGCTTGTCTCCTTCTCTTGACCTGATCAAAGAATGTAGCTTGTCTCCTTCTCTTGACCTGATCAAAGAATGTAACTTGTCTCCTTCTCTTGATCTGACCAAAGAATGTAGCTTGTCTCCTTCTCTTGATCTGACCAAAGAATGTAGCTTGTCTCCTTCTCTTGATCTGACCAAAGAATGTAGCTTGTCTCCTTCTCTTGACCTGACCAAAGAATGTAGCTTGTCTCTTTCACTTGACCTGACCAAAGAATGTAGCTTGTCTCCTTCTCTTGATCTGACCAAAGAATGTAGCTTGTCTCCTTCTCTTAACCCGACCAAAGAATGTAGCTTGTCTCCTTCTCTTGACCTGGCCAAAGAATGTAGCTTGTCTCCTTCTCTTGACCTGACTAAAGAATGTAGCTTGTCTCCTTCTCTTGACCTGACCAAAGAATGTAGCTTGTCTCCTTCTCTTGATCTGACCAAAGAATGTAGCTTGTCTCCTTCTCTTGACCTGACCAAACAATGTAGCTTGTCTCCTTCTCTTGACCTGACCAAAGAATGTAGCTTGTCTCCTTCTCTTGATCTGACCAAAGAATTTAGCTCGTCTCCTCTTGATGTAGGCAATCAGTTCTCTTCGTGATTCAGTTTATTTCAAGATTACATAATTGTACGCATTCGTGTATTTAATATCTCTCACCCTCCTTTTCACACTATTTCTAGTGTCATTCGTTTCGTTATTCCTCTTTCTGTCCACATTTTCTCCATTTACGTATTTCAGTTTTCATGTTGACCTTGTCTGTGGTTTCGCTAGTTGGCTAATTCGATCACTAATTAAGATTCTGTTAGGAACAGTTAGTTGTATTCGTGCGAATGTTTTCCTTTTTCTCCTTTGAGATTTAAAGTCAAACTAGGTTTTATCTTTAGTAATTCCTGATATTAGATTTGATGAGGTTATAGAAGTTATCAATGTGCACAAGGTCTTTGGGGGGGGGGGGTGGAATGGGAGGGTGGATGTGCCCAACACTTGGCGTAGAGATATTTCTGCCAATGCGGCTCCAATATACTCTTTCCAATAAAACATGTATACAGCTCCTCTTTAAAAAAAAAAAAAAGACGAAGAGTTAGAATAATAATAATAATAATAATAATAATAATAATAATAATAATAATAATAATAATATAAGAAGAAGAAGAAGAAGAAGAAGAAGAATAATTCTTCTTTGCAGGCTCTCTCGTCACGGTAGCGTCTTTGCAGTCAGGCAACAATCGTTCTATATTGTTTTTCTCAGGGTTTACCGGCAGAAAGTTCTGTTTGTTCGTCCACTCCTGGATCTAAAACTTGAGTTTTGTGTGCACATCTGTTTTTAAGACCGGGCTTATTTGTATGCAGACTGTTGGTTTTTACCGCTAAGAAAAATTAGTCGCCTTTTATGACATGCTTGTCAAGGAATGGTTAGTTTATTTTTTTTAATCTTTTTACTAAATTGGAGTACCGGAATCCAGACGCAAAATGTGTTCTGTTGAGCATAGACTCTAGGAACCAGAACAAAGTGACGATAATTGATGTAATGCTCAAGAAATGTTGACGCTTTTAAAACTGAATCCCTGGCTGAAAACCCCCTCGGCTGAAAAGGTAAACACATAATGCGAAAGTCAAGACGTGTCGTCAGGCAAAGAGACACGACGCTACCTGCTGGGTGGTCGATCGTGTTAGCGTCCCAGCCGTCGTCTTCATGATAGATCAGCTGTTATGCCCAGGCTAATCGTCTGCAAGCAACATACGAACACCGGCCTTTTTTGAAATCCTCACACGCCGTCAAGCTTGCTCATTCGTGGCCCAGATATAGGCTCCTGACGGAAGCTTTAAGGTGCCAGTCTGCTGTAGACAGCACTTCGAATTTGGGCCTGGTCTCGCCACGCGATCGCGAAAGAAGGAGTCTGTTTGAGGCTTGTTAACATTCTTTGGCAAATTTATAGACAACTACGCCTGTCATTCTTGATGTGTGCCGCCAGACGGGCAGATCTTCTGGTCATGTTCTTTGCACAGTGGAGTCTGGAGGGCCACTCATGGCTGTTTGAGAGTCGATGCTGGGCTCTGCAAATGGGCTTTCTGACAAGCTGTCCGCTCTTCCAGCTGGTAAATGATACGGCATTGTTCTACTGCATCTTCCAAGTTTGTCATGAAAACTAAGTCTGTTGTTCTTCTACATCTTATGAATCTGACATGGAAACTAATGCCGTTTTCTTCTTTCGTCTTTCAAGTTTTTTTCTAAAAACCTTTTCTTCCGTTCTTTTGAAATAAGATTATCTACATCTGCAATGATGTCTCTAGTATGAACTTCACTGTCTTTTGTAATTCAAGCAGCGATCCGTGAAGTTTGACTTGCACCGATGTTTCTCTTGGCTATAAGTTTTGCCTTGATATGTTGTATATGGGACATTCCCCCCCCCCCCCCCCCCCCCCCAAACACTAAGTCCCCGCTTCTTTTGTTTTTTACGCGTTTTCATGAAAACTAAGTATGGTTGTGTGTGTGTGCGTGTGTATGTGTGTGCGTGTGTGTGTGTGTTTTCTATGTTCTAAAACTAACTTAGTTCTTCTTCTTTTGATCTCCGCTTGTTTGTGTCCTCTAAATTAACTCAGGTGTTTTCAGCTTCTTCCGCGTTTGTTGATCGCAGCAACACTACAAAAGTTATTTTAAGGGCTCTTGGTAGCTAATCCTTTTCAGGGCTATCTTATGGAGAAATGTTTAGCCATGAATACGACGCAGTTACTTAGGACCATCAATATAACCTTACATTGTTGGGTAACTCAGATACCTGTATTAGGTAGAACATGACCGAGCTCCACTCCCTTTGACTCCCCAATGGAATGGGACGGAACGGACAAACGTGTAAGTGGAGAACAACGGATCTGGTTTTAAGAGTGCAAACTTCCAGGAAGCAGAAAAATGCAATTACGTTTTCATCCAGCTCTCTCCATAACTACTGAGTTGAGTTGAGTCGATTCAAGAACAGATGTCACAGCACTCGGGGCATTTGCATAAGCGCCCCGTCTCCATCTTTAGCAGCCAGCGCAGAGTTCCAATACTTATTGTGCCAACAGCATTCTGATTTTGATGAACCATTTGCTCCTCCTTCTTGTACACATTTTCTCACAAGGCCCTAACCATGCCTGCCTTATCATGGGTCAGCATTCCACTAAGCTGTGCAGTGCCAGTCAGTCTGCGTGTTTATTTCCCAGCACTCCGGCATCCATAACCACTGACTGGAGACCGATCCACCCAACCGAGGACCAGTAGGCCGTTCTGTCGCTAATGTTCACGTTGGCTTCTTTCACACTTGTCTTGAAAACTAATGACGTTTTCCTCTTCCTACACGTGGGTTAAAAATATCTGCATTGTTGTTCTGTTACTTCCATGTATGTCCTGATAAGTGGTTGGTTGCGCTGAGTCTATCTAGATAGTGGCTATGATACTTTTGCCTGACAATAGAGTGTATGTCCTGATAAGTGGTTGGTTGCGCTGCGTCTATCTAGATAGTGGCGATGATACTTTTGCCTGACAATAGAGTGTATGTCCTGATAAGTGGTTGGTTGCGCTGCGTCTATCTAGATAGTGGCTATGATACTTTTGCCTGACAATAGAGTGTATGTCCTGATAAGTGGTTGGTTGCGCTGCGTCTATCTAGATAGTGGCTATGATACTTTTACCTGACAATAGAGTGTATGTCCTGATAAGTGGTTGATTGCGCTGCGTCTATCTACATAGTGGCTATGATACTTTTGCCTGACAATAGAGTGTATGTCCTGATAAGTGGTTGGTTGCGCTGCGTCTATCTAGATAGTGGCTATGATACTTTTACCTGACAATAGAGTGTATGTCCTGATAAGTGGTTGATTGCGCTGCGTCTATCTAGATAGTGGCTATGATACTTTTACCTGACAATAGAGTGTATGTCCTGATAAGTGGTTGATTGCGCTGCGTCTATCTACATAGTGGCTATGATACTTTTGCCTGACAATAGAGTGTATGTCCTGATAAGTGGTTGGTTGCGCTGCGTCTATCTAGATAGTGGCTATGATACTTTTGCCTGACAATAGAGTGTATGTCCTGATAAGTGGTTGGTTGCGCTGCGTCTATCTAGATAGTGGCTATGATACTTTTGCCTGACAATAGAGTCATACAATAAAATAAATCCCATAACTCCTGACAGTATTTGGGCTCCGTTGAACGCATCAACACCGCATGAGTCCTTTTCAGGGTCCTTGGTGGCGTGCAATGCTAAGTTTTTTTAAATGGCGCACATAACCTAGTCACAATTATTACCGAAAGCTTCCCCCTCCTTCAGGGATTCTGGTTAAGCGTGATTATGTTTTGTTGTTGTTGTTGTTATTATTAATCAAAGCAACGGAACGGCCAGATTGATTGTATGTGGGAACCTGACTTGATCGGTGATTCTGAAGGTCGTATGAGATTCCATTGCAAAGACTGTACTTCAAGGAACATATGGGTGTAGTCGAAGAAGAGAGGGGCAAAGAAGAACCTGGAATGACAACATCCAGAAATGGACAGGATTAAGTTACCATAAATGTATTTACCAAGCAGAAGACAGAGAAATATGGATGGTTTTATGTGCTAGCGCTTCTATCAGTACACCTCCACGACACCAACGGGTCAAAGGTTATGTTATGTAATGTTATAAGATTTCCGAAATATGACCGGCTGCGCTTTTCGGCCAACCATGCGAGGATGATGAAGGTGATGATTACAACGAACATAACTTGTCCTGGTGGTACGCAACTATACACAGTGCGGTAACGTTTTTATTGTAGGAGTGGTTTTCTGTAATAGATACTTTGTGGTGACACTTTGTGGTGAGTCATCATCACCCCCGTGTTGTAGCAATTAAACGCTCGCCTGCGGATCGGAAAGCCGTGGGTTCGGGTCCTGTCAAAGCCGAATTTTTTTTTTCTTCAGAAATGGCCTAAGTTCCTAGGTCTACTTACCCTTGAGTGGGTACCAGGCAAAGTCCTGGGACGTAAAGGCGGCTGGCGTGATGCTGATTTCATTACCCCCACCCCAAGTGCCGATTAGTCTAGCCCTATATGCCTAATGCGCTTTAAGGCGTGGAAAATGGTCTTCTGCTTTACATCATCATCCCATACCACTGCGTGTCTTTGGGTCACCAGTAGGTGTTGACTGTCTGATCAGAACCCTCCACCTGTAATGGTCAGAAAAAATAGACTTCGTGGTTGCCTGCTTAAGGCCTGTCTAGTCATTAAAGTTATGTATCCAGGTCTTTCTTGGTTTGCCTCTTTTCTTATTCGCTTCACTGCGCCCACAAGTATTGTTTCTGAGAAGCCGTTGGATCACATGCCCATACCATTGCATTTCCCCCCTTTTCATTGTAGTGAAAGAGAGTCTGAAATGAAAACTGACTAACCCTAACTGTAAACCCCCTACAATATTGGACTTTCTCCTGAACTCCTCGCGAAATCTCGGAATCCGCGAGAAGGAGTTACATAAAATAAAAAAAGAATCAATCTCTCTATGATATGTCAAGACTTTTTCTAAAAGATTGCAGTGCCAATATTTGTATCTTTTTTTTTTCAAGTTCAGCGTTTAAGGTGAGTACCGGCACCTTTGTGTTTCTAGGAAAAGAGAGCCCAGATAATGAATCATTGTAATACTTTTCAGTTTCTATAAATAAATAAATAAATCTTTCTACTTCTTTCTATGAGTGCCAATCAATACACTTTCTGTAACATGATTAATTCATTACTTTTAAGTTTGAACGATTAGCTGCAATGTACCTCATTGTCAGTTTTAGAAGTTACAAAAAAAAAAAAGTAAATGACCCTTTTTCCCGCCTTTAGGCGTAAAGGGTATGCAGGACCAGACCTATGTTTTAATAGACCAATCGGCACAAGATGGGTGATGTGTTCAGCATCACGCCGGCCGCCTTTACTTCCCGGGATTGCGCCCGTTACCCATTCAAGGCTAGGTCGACCTGGAAGACAAGGTCATTTTTGGAAAAAAGTCCGGCTCCGCCAGGAAGCGAACCAACGACCTTCCGATCCGCGACGACCCTTTAGCCGCTCCGCCACGGCGACTTTCCCTAGTCACCAGTGTAATATGCAGCATACCCTTATAACTTCCTCTCCTCAGAAGACTAAGCCCCTTTGGCCATACTTTAATACGCCAGTTGTGCTAAAATAAACTGCCCAGAAACATCCAGAGCGGGTATTATTAATAAACATAAATGTTTTCATTTGCTTGTTTGTGATCGAGAAATTAGAGTAAGCTGGAAAGCTAAGGGTAGGTCAACAAGTTATAACACTGTTATTTTAGACACTAGCGACTTATTAAAACAAGACAAATGATTGAATAAAACTTGCCTAACAAATATCACTGTGGCGTTAATGTTACTTGACTGTCGCTCTAGGGTGTACGCGGGATTAGATCAACAGTAAAGCATATGAAATAAATGTGCATATTAAACGATGGGGGTTTGATATTACGATGTTCCAATGCTGCCTTCTGGGTTGACAGATTGGTTTTCATAAAGTGGCAAATGTTTGTTAGAATCATTGTTTAGTGCGGTGACTTTCATTGTTCTCACAATTATCAGAAGGAGCTTTATTAAAATCATCACTCGTGTGTCCTAGATCCTGGATGTTCAGGCCCTAGCGAAACGTTTTTTTAAGATGCACAGCTGTCACCTGAACCATGAGTGGTTTGCTGATAAAATATTTAGGTAAAGTAAAAGGAAAGGACTCTTTCTCACACTTTTAGGGGTAGAAGGTATCTGTTTCCATGTGTGCTCAGTCCTCCCATACAGCACCCCGTATAAAATACACCTAACAACCGTTTCCAAATGTGCTCAGCCCTCCCGTGCAGCAGCCATTATAAAAAGATACATTTACTAACTATTTCCATATGAGCTCAGTCCTCCCATGCGGCAGCCAGTATAAGAAGAAACATCTACTAATTGTTTCCACATGTGCTTAGTCCTCCCATGCAGCAGCCACTATAAGAAGATACATCTACTAATTGTTTCCATATGTGCTCAGCCCTTATGCAGTAGCCACAACAAGATACATCTACTAACTGTATCCATAGGGTTTAGTCGACCAATGCAGTGGCCGACGCACTGTAGTCTAGTAAATGTTCTCACACATGCGCACTCCTCTGATAAAGCAGCTACCCTAAGGTACGTCTACTAATTCTGGTACTTAATTTTAATTCAGTAAACAAAGGAGATCATGAAATTTTTTGTGAAAGTCCAATATGCTAGAGGTGTTATGGATTGGGGTAATCACTGTCACCGAGGCGGTCAGGGCTGATCAAGATGTTTCCGCCTCGTACCAGGGCACGAAAGCCTTCTCTTGCTATTGTACCAGGGCACGAAAGCGTTCTCTTGCTATTGTACCAGGGCACGAAAGCGTTCTCTTGCTATTGTACCAGGGCACGAAAGCGTTCTCTTGCTATTGTGTCACAAATGTATAGCTTCAGTGTTCATTTCAAAGCATAACACCCGGAAACATCTGGAAACTCCTAGATCTCCGTTGTTTTAGGTAAATTAAAATTGAAGTCCCCAACTCGTCCCACACGAAGTTGATTGTCTCCCTCCCCGTGTGGGTTCCGGGGCCCTATTATAGGGAAAACAAGAATAGACCCACTGCCTACTCTAAAGCATGTCGTAAGAGTCGACTAATTGGGAGCTTCCTCGGAAGTCTGAGCGCATCTGCCTGAGATGCAAGGAACCAACAGTCTGCACACATATTAGTCACATCTGTCAAACGGATGCATACGCAATACCTAGGTTCTAGAACAGGACTGCAGTCCAGAAGTGGACGAACAACCAGATCTTTCCGCCAGAGTTTACAGAGGTGAATGCGAAGAAGAAGAAGAAGAAGAAGAAGAAGAAGAAGAAGAAGAAGAAGAAGAAGAAGAAGATTGTCTCCTATCGTGACGGTTTTAGAACCGTTGATCGAATACACTGCCTAGCAACAATGCACCCATTTAAAAAAACGAAAAATGCATGCTCTTTATAAGAGAATCCATTATAAATGATTAGTCTCCCATAAAACAATGTTGTATAAATATAACTACGGGAAAATATAAATAGAACTCCTTCAACCCTCGTAAGCAATTAGAAAACGGCGGACAAGAAGTACACGGAATAAATAGATGTTGAGGCGGGCAGTGGAAAAGATACATACTCGTAGTGTAAACGGAATCCAGTTGCCGCGGAGAAATGCGAAGCCACTTAGGCACTTAACATGTTTTATCTGCAGAATTTCGCTGTGACATGAAATCAAAGAAACGTGTGACGATCCCTGGGACTTCAAAGGAAGAGGCATAGGAGGACCTGGCGCCAAGTCTGATGGCTCAAATGTATATGGGGATAAAAGCAGTGTTGCCACTTTTCTTTGACAAAAAATATCCAAAACGGTGTCAAAAAATATCTAAAAAGATCTAAATCTGCGTGGAAAAGATCTAGAAAAAACATCCAAATTGAAAAAGTCAAAAATTACATAGCTTTTGTTATGACTTACCCTACATAATCATGTCCTCACCTTCACTGATGTCTGCCTGACAAGATCCACAGGATAAACTTAGCTTGGATAATGAAATTGAAGCTTCAGATCCAAAATGACCCTGGTATGCTTTAGCTGTTAAAATTTCTTTATAAGTGGAACAGTAGGCTTATTTCTCTAGTCTCATCAGGCCGAATTTTAATGGCACGATAGCATTTAAGATGTCAAATTTCATCCTGTTTTTTTAGGTTAGATTTGATATAATTCCTAGCACTGAAAACTCTTTCTACGTCAGCATTTGAGTGGGGTAGTCCATTCAGCTAACTTTATTTTAGTTAAATGATATTCTGCTTCCGCAACACTATTATCAGTAGCCCCTAAACATAACTTTACAATATATAGGTATGTCCTTTATTGGCTGAAGTATGTTGCTCACAGAAAAAAGTGAAATATTTTTCAAAACATCTAGATTTTCAGGAAGTCTCTGCTTCAGTTGCTTCAATAATGAGATAAGGAAATCTTGACAGCGTTTTCTTAAGTTGTTCTCTTCATTCTCTGTTAACAGTCCTTTTGTTTTTAAATCATCAATTTTTGATTCGATTTAATATCCAAGGTGTGGCTTAGGAGCCAAATAGCTCTCTATAGTGCAAGTGAGCAAATCAGCTTTAGAAGTTGGCAACACCAGTCTTTTACCGAGTGAAAAGCAAGGTGAGATCATCAAGTAATTTAACTTTATCAACAAGTTTACATTCGAACAGTTTATTAACTTTTTGCACTTCCATTAGAATAGGTTATAAAAAGAGAATGAATGACACATTTTTTTTCATCACTGTACATTCCATATAGTATTTTAGCTGTGTAGCACTGTTCACTTTGTCTTGTAATTTCAAAGTGTGTCTTCAACTTCAGCCATTGCTTCATAATTCTTTCAACAGCTGGTTAAATTGATAACCATCTAGTTTTGCAATCTGACAGAATTTTCGGTGGTGTGGAACCATTATTCAAGGCTGTATATAATGTACTGTATTGCTGTTGTCTGACAAATGATTTGGAAAACCAGTAAAGTGTTTCAGCAATAAGGTATTCCAAATTCCTTGGTAAATATTTAGATGCAGCATGTGATAATGCTAGCTGCAATGAATGACGCATACATTTTATAAGTATTAACGATGAGTTAGCTTCCTTCAACTTTGCATAAACGCCATTGTTTATACCAACCATCACTGAGGCATCATCAGTACCAATTACAGCCAAATTCTTCAAGCCTAACTGTTTGCTGATTAAAAGGTCCTTCAGTTCCTAAACTATACTTTCTACATCACACTTTTCAAATTGAACTAGTCCAAGGTTTTTTACAAATCGATCAAATGGTCACAGTTTGAAATTGCGCAGTGACATATTAAAAACATTGCGACTGATACTTCAACTTTTGATGATTCATTTATCAGTATAGTTCTGAAAACAGATGTCAGCGGTGTAATATCTTTAAATGAAACTGCAGTTTTATGCTTTTTTAGTCTCTGCATGACTCTTTGAGTTTTGTATTTTCGCTTTAATTTCACACTTGCAGTACTTACAACAAGCTTTGGTCATATCCCCAGTTTTTAATTTTGTCATCATACAACCACTCTTTCCAAATGTTTTGCTCATACTTTACTTTTGGCATGTTAAAAGGTTTTTTCAAAGTGAAAGCCACATAAGAAGGTGAGCAATTATTTTTTTTTTTTAAATCACATGAGAAAGAAAGTCAGAACAGTGAGGATACGGTTGAAACAAAGTTAGTATGATTTACGAGCGTTTTTATTAATCAGTACCAGGGCTGCCAGATATTTGTGCGTTGACCCCAGTGAGAGTTCAAAGTTCAAGTAATGGCAGTTGTCACAATGTACGTGCCAGACCAAAACAAAAATATTGTAGTAAATATTTTACACAGTAATTATTAAATTGAAAATGAAAGAAAAAAAATCTAAAAAATATCTCACTTTGTGTGAAAAGAATCTAGAAAAATACTTACGATCTAAACGTCAAAAACAGTATCTAAATGCAATGAAAAAGATCTAAATTTGGATATAAAAGATCCAAAGTGGCAACACTGGATAAAAGGAGAAAGAGAGAGAGAGAGAGAGTGAGAGAGAGGGAGAGAGAGAGAGAGAGTGAGAGAGTAAGAGAGAGAGAGGAAGAGAGAGAGAGAGAGAGAGAAAGATAAGAGGGTTGCTAGTTATTAAGAGCTTTCAAAACTGTGTCGCGACACACCTGTGTGCCAGCTTCCCCGTGTGGGTTCCGGTGCCCTATTATGGGGTGGGGGGGGGGGGAATAGATTAACTGTCTACCTTAAAGTCGACTAAGTGGGGGTTTTCTTCGAAGTCTATGTGCATCTGCCTGAGAGGCAAGGAACCAACAGTATGCATACAAATGAGTCAGATGTGTAAAACGGATGCGCACGCAACATTCAGGTTTTGGAACCGGACTGTAGTCCAGAAGTGGACGAATGGACGAACAACCGAAACTATCCGCCCGATTTTGCACCTGGTGAACGCAAAGAAGAAAAAGTGCAGTGTGAAGGTGTGTCCCGATAACGTAAAGCGTTGTATGCGTCGGTATCTCTCTTAAATCGGCATCCCAGACGGTATCGGCGACCTCGCGGCTGATTGGATGGCCAGAAGGCCGCTTTGTCGCCAGTCGAAAAGTCTTTTTTTATCGAACCAGCACTGTTAGAATCATTTTATCCCCGCGTGAGTCCGGGGTCCATTGTAGAGAAAACAAGCATGTCGTAGGAGTCGACTAACTGGGGACTTCCTTCGAAGTCGGAGTGCATCTGCTCGAGCAGCAAGGAACAATCAACTGCACACAAATAAGCCAGTAAAATGGATATGCACACAAAACTCAGGCCCTGGCAGAAGTCTAAATAGACGAACAACCAGGACTTTCAGGCGGTAATTTACAGCCGGTGATCAAAGAAGAAGTAGAAGAAGAAGAAGAAAAAGAAGAAGAAGAAGAGGAAGAAAGAAAAAGAAGACGAAGAAGAAGAAGAAGAAGAATCTTTCAATATTCAATGATATGGCGCAAATGAATACAGACCACAACATACCCACAGTTCTAAACGGCGATGGGGTTCCCTATTGGCTCGCCGGTAGAGGACTTCGCTATGGATCAGAATAATATTTATGTCTGTCTCTCTTGATCGCGTCAACACTGTCCGAGTCCTTTTCAGGGCTCTTGGTGGCGCGCAGTGCTAAGCCATTTTATATGGCACAGGTAACCTAGTCACAATTATAACCTAAAGCTTCCTTAAATTTCCCAATCGAGAGAGTCTGGCGCAACGTGAATCATGTTTTATTTTCACCCACAGATGGACAAACCCACAGAGAGCTACGACATGTGTGTTTGATCAGGCGGAAGTACAACATTAAATGTGTCCTTACAGGGACTAGTTCTTACTGGAAACTAAACCAAATTACCCCTATTGGACCGACAGTGTTTTCCTGCACCAAAAGCCGGGATGGACGTGGGCTTCTTTTTTTCTTTGTTGTTTTCGCTGCCAGTAGTTTTCAGATGAACAGGCTAGAGACTGGGCCGTATTCAGACATGATGAGGCCCTAAGATATAGAAAGCTATGATGCCTCTACCATTTTAAATTACACCACCTAATCTAAGAAGACTGTGAAATATCATATACAAGACTGTGAAAGGCTGTTAAATATATGCGGGATGGAATTATAGTGTTTAAAAAAAAAAAAAAAAAGGTTTCTAAGGACTCTGACGAAAAGCACCCCATACAAGATCAAGACGTACCCTATACAAGATCAAGAAGCACCCTATACAAGATCAAGAAGCACCCTATACAAGATCAAGAAGCACCCTATACAAGATCAAGAAGCACCCTATACAAGATCAAGAAGCACCCTATAGAAGATCAAGAAGAACCCTATACAAGATCAAGAAGCACACTATACAAGATCAAGAAGCACCCTATACAAGATCAAGAAGCACCCTATACAAGATCAAGAAGAACCCTATACAAGATCAAGAAGCACCCTATACAAGATCAAGAAGTACCCTATACAAGATCAAGAAGCACCCCATACAAGATCAAGAAGCACCCTATACAAGATCAAGAAGCACCCTATACAAGATTAAGACGTACCCTATACAAGATCAAGACGTACCGTATACAAGATCAAGAAGTACCCTATACAAGATCAAGAAGCACCCTATACAAGATCAAGAAGTACCCTATACAAGATCAAGAAGTACCCTATACAAGATCAAGAAGTACCCTATACAAGATCAAGAAGCACCCTATACAAGATCAAGAAGCACCCTATACAAGATCAAGAAGCACCCTATACAAGATCAAGAAGCACCCTAAACAAGATCAAGAAGCACCCTATACAAGATCAAGACGTACCCTATACAAGATCAAGAAGTACCCTATACAAGATCAAGAAGCACCCTATATAAGATCAAGAAGCACCCTATACAAGATCAAGAAGCACCCTATATAAGATCAAGAAGCACCCTATACAAGATCAAGAAGCACCCTATACAAGATCAAGAAGCACCCTATACAAGATCAAGAAGCACCCTATACAAGATCAAGAAGCACCCTATATAAGATCAAGAAGCACCCTATACAAGATCAAGAAGCACTCTATACAAGATCAAGAAGCACCCTATACAAGATCAAGAAGCACCCTATACAAGATCAAGAAGCACCCTATACAAGATCAAGAAGAACCCTATACAAGATCAAGAAGCACCCTATACAAGATCAAGAAGTACCCTATACAAGATCAAGAAGCACCCCATACAAGATCAAGAAGCACCCTATACAAGATCAAGAAGCACCCTATACAAGATTAAGACGTACCCTATACAAGATCAAGACGTACCGTATACAAGATTAAGAAGTACCCTATACAAGATCAAAGAACCCTATATACAAGATCAAGAAGTACCCTATACAAGATCAAGAAGTACCCTATACAAGATCAAGAAGTACCCTATACAAGATCAAGAAGCACCCTATACAAGATCAAGAAGCACCCTATACAAGATCAAGAAGCACCCTATACAAGATCAAGAAGCACCCTATACAAGATCAAGAAGCACCCTATACAAGATCAAGAAGCACCCTATACAAGATCAAGACGTACCCTATACAAGATCAAGAAGTACCCTATACAAGATCAAGAAGCACCCTATATAAGATCAAGAAGCACCCTATACAAGATCAAGAAGCACCCTATATAAGATCAAGAAGCACCCTATACAAGATCAAGAAGCACCCTATACAAGATCAAGAAGCACCCTATACAAGATCAAGAAGCACCCTATACAAGATCAAGAAGCACCCTATACAAGATCAAGAAGCACCCTTTACAAGATCAAGAAGCACCCTATACAAGATCAAGAAGCACCCTATACAAGATCAAGAAGCACCCTATACAAGATCAAGAAGTACCCCATACAAGATCAAGAAGTACCCTATACAAGATCAAGACGTACCCTATACAAGATCAACTACGCCTCGCCACGATAACATGTAAGTCAAGTTTCATGACAGACATCCCATGTACTCACATAACCATTCTTGTCCGTGATATTATTGGTCAGTTTGAGCTTCTGGAAACTGATGGCCTTCTGCATCCATTGTTCTCCAGTGCAGGGCGAGTCCGGATGGATGTACATCCTTCGGGGCATCTCGGGGTCCGCTTTTCCTGCTACTGCCCACTTCCCGTTGTGGAATTTGTATCTGGGTCAATAGAACATATACAACGTTAGTGATGATTTTTTTAGCTCAATCAATCAGTCAGCACAACCTAGTCGCGAAACAGATATCTAAGGTATTTTGAGAGAATGTCAAATGACAAAGAAGTGAAAACTGCATACACAAGGGAGATGAATGGTCGTGGACCACGAGGCAGACCAAGAAGACGATGGGGAGATAATGTGAGACAACAACACTTGGTGTCACTAACTGGAAAGAGAAGACCAATCAAAGAGATGAATGGGTGCCGGTGATATCTTCAGCAATGAAGCTCAAGGGTTCTAAATGCTAAAGAAGAAGAAGAAAGAAGAATGGATCAAGGTTCGTTACAGAACGTCGAAGTCGATGACCTGCCTGGCCCGGGTGGCTCAGAATCTTATAATTGGCTCAGTTAACAATAAAATAAACGTAGCAGCAACTTGTTTTAAATTTGTATTTCTCCTTCTTCTTCACTACTTCTTTTATTTTACGGCTGCCTTCTTCTTCTTTCGGAAGATCGTCGGTTCGCTCCCTGACGGAGCCGGACTTTTGTCAAAAATGACCTTGACTCCCAGGTCGACCCAGCCTTGAGTGGGTACCGGGTGCAGTCCCGGGAAGTAAAGGTGGTCGGCGTGATGCTGACCACATCACCGATATTGTTCCGATTGTTCTATAAAAATATAGGTCTAGCCCTATTTGCCCTATACGCCTAAAGGCGTGGAAAAGGGACCTTTACTTGCTTCTTCTTGTTTGTTTACCGGCTGTAAGCTCCGGCGGAAAGTCTTTGTTGTTCGTCCATTTAGACTTTGGCTTTGTACAAGGGCCTGCGTTTTGCGAATACATCCATTTTACTAACCTATTTACGTGCAGTTAGCTGTTCATTGCCACTCGGGCAGATGCACTTCTACTTCCAAGGAAGTCCCCAATAATAAGTCGACTTCTACCATATGCTTGTTGGGGAGGCAGTAAGTCTAGTCCTGTTGTCCCCACAGTGGGTTTCCGGAAGACATACGGGGATTGTACCGCTTCCATTGCCGAGGGAGATAAAAGGTTCTGCTACTGTTCCTAACTTCCAGGCTGAATTTGTGTCCTTTGCATATAAAGTTCGCTCGTACGTTCATTATTTCGAATTACTCAAAATTTTTAGTGTAATAAACGGTACTCTTGTTTTCTCTGTGTCGGTCTCCGCCGTCATCTAAATTACATCCAGGTTCACTTTGGTGGGAAACAGGAACATCCGTACAAGAACCACAGAACCCATTACCAGTGTTGCCACTTTGGATGTTTTACATCCAGATTGAGATGCTTTCCCTTGCATTTAGATGGCGTTTTTGACGTTTAGATGGTAGCTGTTTTTCTAGATGTTTTTCTTTTGGAGTAAATTTATCAAATCTAACCTAAGAAACAGGATGAAATTTGACCTCTTAAATCCCATCTTAACAATAAAATTTAGAATAGGAAAAGGCTGTTCCACTTATCAACTCCCTGATTGGGTATTGAAAGAAACTGGAACGGCTAAAGCATACCAGAGTCATTTTGGATCTGAAGCTTCAACTTCATCATCCAAGCTAAGTTTATCCTGTGGATCTTGTGAGGCAGACTTCAGTAAAGACGATGCCATGATTCTATAGGGTAAGTCATATCAATTGCTATGTAATTTGTGACTCTTTCTATTTTGATACTTTTTTTTAAAGATGTTTTCCACTCAAATTTAGATGCTTTTAGATATTTTCGACTCCGTTTTGGATGTTTTTTGTCAAAGAAAAGTGGCAACACTGCCCATTACTACTGGTCTTATAAGTGGGCTTCTTTTAATGAATCGACGCAAATAGTAGGAGTAGCTAACGTCCTTGCCTGAAAACTACTGTCAGCTACACCTGGCTAATTCCCCGTGTGGTTCTTGGGGCCCCTTCTTGGGGAAACAAAAATATAGACTACTGACTCCCAAACAAGCATGTCGTAAGAGTCGTGTAATTAGGGACCTTCTTTAAAAGTCGGAGTGCATCTGCCCAAGCGGCAAGGAACAATTAACTGCACATAAATTGTCAGTAAAACGGATGTGCATGCAAAACTCAGGCCCTGGCACAAAGTCAATGTCCAGATGAACGAACAACCAGGACTTTCCGCTATAGCTTTCAGCCGGTGAGCAAAGAAGAAGACCGGGTTGGTGTAGTTGTTATGGGTGCCCTTATTATAACTTATTTGGATGTTGAACAGGGTATGTGTGATGCCTTATTGATCTGCCGTCCTGATAAGTTATTTTGTAAACTCTCTTCATTTTATGGTAAACGTTTAGGTATCAGCGAGGATGGGGCAAATCGATTGGTCGATCGATCGAACAGCAGCCAGGTCGTCAAGAAACTTTTAAAAATGGGAGGAGGGGTGGAGGAGAGAGAGAGAAAGAACAAAGGGAGAGGAGGAGAATCAGACTCGAGTAAGAGTAGAGCAAGTGGTAGAGAGAAAGAGAGAGATAAAGAGAGATTGAAGGAGGCAGAGAATGAGAGAGAAACAAAGAAAGAAAAAAAAAGAGAGAGAAAGAGATTAAAAAAGAGAGAAAGAAACAGAGAGAGAGAGAGAGAGAGAGAGAGAGAGAGAGAGAGAGAGAGAGAGAGGGAGAGAGAGAGACAGAGAGAGAGAGAAAGTGAAAGAGAAAGAAAGAGAGAGAAAGAAAGAGAAACAGAGAGACAGATAAAAAGATAGAGAAAGACAGAAAGATCGAAGGAGGGGAAAGACAGAGATTGAAGGAAAAGAAAGAGAGAGAAACAGAGAGAGAATGAGAGAGCGAGAGAGTGAAAGAGAGAGAAAGAGAAAGAGAGGGCAAGTCGAAGTGATATAAGAAGGAATAAAAGATTAAAGGGAGGACGAGAGCGAGAGAAAGGAAGAAGGCCGATGTAACGATATGGAAACTTGGATGTTGAGGGAATGAGAGAAAGAGAGAAGGGCCCGGTGTTGGGCTGCCAGAAAAAGACTTACCTGCAATCATCCACTGGAACGACATCCATGAGCAGGATGTACTTTGCTTTCTTATCCATACCAGACACCTTGGCCTTGAACGATGGGAACATCCGCCTGTGGATATACACAGTTGTATGGATATTCATCATCTTAAGACAATGGTTCTCAACCTTCCTAATGCCAGGACTCTTTAATACACTACCCCACTTTGTAAAGGTAAAGGTAAAGAGATCTGAACCAGCGTCACTGCACACGGTTTATAAACCATAAGTGCTCTGCCATCAGTACGGACAGCTTGTCCGCCTGTGTCGCCGTTCGCACGTAACTCTGTGGCTACAGCGACATTCCTCCATTTACACCAGAGAGTCAACTCTAGTACCCATTTCCTAGAGGCTAGGTGAACCCCGGTAACAGCCCGGTTTCGAACACCTACCGTGGCTGCAGCGAGTCACAGCTGGATTTGAAAATGAGCCTCTTATCGACTGCGCTAACGCAACCCCGCGTTGTGGTGACCCCCAACCATAGAATTGTTTTCGTTTCTTCTTTATAACTTCAGTTGATATGTGTGTGTGTGTGTTTTTTTTTTCGATAGTCTTAGGCGATCACTGTGAAAGGGTCATTCGACTCCCAAAGGGGTCGCGGCCCACAAGTTGAGAACCGCTGGTCTAGAATATTTAATCCAACGGAAGTCGAGCCGCCGTAGCAGTGCGGTTAGAGGCTCTCCTTTCGGTACGAGACTTTCACTGTGGAAGAGTTTGGGGCCTCGCGAATTAATATTCCTAAAGACAACAGTGGGTTCAATATAGACAACGTTCATTGCAGTGACAGTTATCAACCTGCATCAAGAGCTTGCAATATTTGGGCAAACGTTTGACAGGGTAGATAACAAAATTTAAACGACCAACTGTGAGAACAGACAAAACCGACAGACTGACTGACTGATCGATTGACTGAGTGATAGAAAGGTAGAAAGAAAGTTGTTCAAAAATGTAGAATCAAAGAGAAAGAAAGAAAGAAAAAAAAGAAAGAAAGCAAGATAAGAATGGAAGCACGAAGGGCAACAATAAAGCAAGAAAGAACCAATGACAACAACAAAGAGAAAAGAGGTAAAAAAAGTAGAAATATAATAAGGCAGAAAAACTGACAAGAATAAAAAAAAAAAAGACAAAAAAAAAAAAAAAAAAAAAGTCAGGACCACACAACGAACGATCTACACCCGGTGACACAAAATGGCACAATTCGGATAAGAGTCCCAAATACCCAGTTCAGTCGTTGGGTTGTATTAGACCCACAGACGACAGCCGGGGTAGGGCTTTACAATAACAATAAATTGAGTCCCACTCTGGGACGAAGTTTGTAAATAAGAAAGAAAGATTAAAGGAAATGATTCCCAGCCAGACAGGCTTGGCACTATACTCTCAAAGCCTACATTTATGCCTAAGAAGAATAACTGGCATTAAGTAGCGGGAGAAGATCACAAACATGGAGGAGCAGGTTCTCTCAGTACTCAGTCAATAAGGGCTCAAGTGGCTGGGTCACACCTGGAGAGTCTCTAAGGAAATCCTCTATGGGGGAGTTAAAGATGGGTAGAAGATATCGAGTCGACTACGATATAAAGATGTCTGCAAGAGGGACATGAATTATACAGGTATTGTGGTGGACTCATAGGAACAAAATGCCATGGACCGTATTGTGTGAAGGGGGCACATCAGGTAGGGGGAACGGAAATGAGGAAAGAAACGACAGCAGACAGGATGAGAACTGAGCGTCTAAGAAGAAACACACTTAACACAAATGTTGAAACAACAGTCCTAAAATCCCATTCTATAATTGTGGAGGTGTTTTCTTAACGTACGTGGGTATTGCTAATCGCACTCGTCATCGCCAGAGGCTGTGAGTCCCATGCCTGCCCATAGCTCAGTATAACTCTATTGTCTGGAAAAACAGAAAGGTGCAATCTTTTTCTGAATATTTGTCAATTTTCCCAGAATGCAAAGTTCTTTACCAAACCATCTCTTGCCATCACTCCTTTGTCCAAACTGCCCGCTGTGGATGGACCGGTCTGACCAGTCTCATAACACCACCGTCTTCTACTTCGTTCACCCTCTTTCACCGATAAGCCACCGTATAATTCTCTCCCTTCGCCGCAAATTACCGAAAACGACCCAGAGTAGCCGAAACGCAAGATAAACGTGACAGACTTCATTGTTTTTACCGCCGCCATATTGCATTGTCATTCTGCCTCCGGCACTAATCCTATCATGGCCTGAAGACTTCAGCAATCAACGGAAGCCCATTGACTACAGCTTGTTTACCATATCAAATTTAACCCCACTAACCAGCCGGCTCTTCAGCATAATGACCATATTCAGTCCTAGTGGCAGATCTCTCAAGACGATTGTTCGGACGGACTTCTCTTCAGACCCTGATTATTAAGAGGTCGTATTTTAACATCAAATGTTGCAGATGTCGGCGCCAAGGATGTTTAAATAACCTGGTTATTTGTTAATTTTATTTGATGAATGCGATGTAAATAAGAAATATGGTAATGGCGGTTGCGGGTGGGTTAGTCTGTGGGGTCTTCAGACATGTCAAATAGGGACAATTATTCCGGTATTATCAGCAACAAAAATAGAAGATATCTGAAAAGTGAACAATAAAAGTAGAGGTGGAACCAGGAGTATACGAGGAACCGGTTTTCAGCATTATTTTTTAAGTTGTGAGTTTCCATTTGTTTTCGGTACCGTCATTCTTAGATGGGGTCGGTGGCTTAGGCGTTGCAAATACGCCTTGTAATGCCGGGGTGCTGGGTTCGATCCTAGCCGCGGGCCTTGCGTTGGTTTGGACAGCGATATCGAGAAGTCGACCGTCCAGTAAGCAATGACAAACTACTAGATGTAAATTTGCATAGTAAAACCACAAGCCAAAAAGTGCTGTGGTTGGTTCTGCAACGTCCTGTAAAGGATACGCAACTAACTGTAACCGTTTCAGACGTGAGTTACAAGTTCTTCTTTTTCTTTCATCCAGCTTCTATTTCGAGTTGAGGGTTAAACTGTCTTATTACCGGTTGATTTTTTTTTTTTTTTTTTGGTTCTCTCGTAATTTTGTTTTTGAGATATGAATTTTTTTCGTTTCATATTCCTGTAGATTATTTCAATAAGAAGTTTCTAGAATCTACTTTTGCTTTCCAGTAGTTTTAATCTTTAATTGTGCGTTTTCTTCCTCTTTCTTTTCTCACAAGCATCAGTCTAATGTAATGATTTCATATTCTTCTTTCATTTGTCTTCCCTCTTGAATTGTGAGCTAACTTTTTGTTTTTCCAGTCCTGAGTGAAGAATTTCTTCTCCTTTTTCTTCATCTCCGAAGAAGACAAAAATGAAGAAGGAAGATGATGATTATAAAATAATAATAATAATAATAAAAATAATAATAATAGTAATAATAATAATAATAATAATAATAATAATAATAATAATAATAATAATAATAATAATAATAATAATAATAATAATAATAATAATAATAATAATAATAATAATAATAATAATAATAATAATAATAATAATAATAATAATATAAATAATAATAATAATAATAATAATAAAATAATAATAATAATAATAATAATAATAATAATAATAGAAGAGGAAGAAATTAAAAGAGGATACAAAGAGGAAGGGCTTCATTAAAATGTGTATATGATAAATGCAACAGGTAGGCTATTATGGGTAGAGTCTGCTCAAGAACTAACAAAATATAAAACAAACATAATATACGATGGCACCGTTTCCCGAGAGATTTTGGCACCCGGTTCGGTTACGTATAGAAGAAACGTAAACGTTGTCTTTATAAAATTGGGAGCAGTCCGTGTAACTGTTACAAACTGTTTACAGTGGTGCTGTGTTTTATTATTTCGTTTCATTTGGTTACATACTTTTTACAGTTCTGTTGTGTATTATTATTTCGTTTCATTCGGTTACATACTTTTTACAGTTCTGTTGTGTATTATTATTTCGTTTCATTTGGTTACATACTTTTTACAGTTCTGTTGTGTATTATTATTTCGTTTCATTTGGTTACATACTTTTTACAGTTCTGTTGTGTTTTATTATTTCGTTTCATTTGGTTACATACTTTTTACAGTTCTGTTGTGTATTATTATTTCGTTTCATTTGGTTACATACTTTTTACAGTTCTGTTGTGTATTATTATTTCGTTTCATTTGGTTACATACTATTTGATGACAGTGAGACAGTCATTTCTGTTAATCATTTGTGTGTGTTTTAGTGTTCTGTCTTGTTTCTGGTCGTTGTTTTGCTGATAAAGGCTAATGGTCGCCACGTCCTGGGTTTATTTATTATTTGTGGTTTTTTTTTTTTAAGTTGACATAAACGTTATGTTTTTCCTACCACTTTCTATTTTGTCTTGTTCCTACCTTTTGCAATCCTTCTTAGATCTTGTCAGACGTAAAAATACTTTAGCTTTTAAAAGGTACAGTTTTAAAATTCTGTCCACTAACATATATTTTAAACTATGGTCTCTACTGAGGCTGATGGGAAAGTATAGCATTATCAGCTTATGTGAATATTCTGACTTCGCCTGTGGTTAGAAAATAATTCGTGATTTTTTTCTTTCAGGCGTCATTATCATGCATACCAGACTTAGAAATGTCACCCCTTAGGCTGCGATGATGACATCATGTATCAATAATGGAGTACCACCACTGAGCTAATTTGCCACCGGTTGACATTGCATTGAAAAAGGGCTAAATTATATTCATTAGGAGTTTCAGCATTCCTTGCGAAGCAATCCTGGCAACTTTTCTAATTGCGCGAAATGTATACCACCTTAACAAGCTGAGAAGGATATTATTGATTTACGTGATTTTTGCTGTTCTTGTAACTTTTCCTTTTGAATCTTATCTGCTGAGTTCCACAAAGTGAACTTTTCTTTATTGTTAATGCCCTCTTCTCATCGTGCGGTTATGTTAATCTTTCTCTAAATTTAACTCATTATAAAAAGACCAGAAGTTTTTACATCGTGCATGAACTCTGCGTATAAGAAGGAAGATGTCAAGAGAATACGATGTATAATTATCTAGTAATCCCTTTGTGGGATGCAATTTTTCGTTATTTGAAGCCCTACTCTTGCTCTTGCCAGAGGCCGCAATATAGCCCGGTCATAAAAATGGCTTATTGGCTGAACGCGGTTTCTGGGACCTCTCCACGGTGATTCTCATCCACATGGTGGCACTTGTGTCATCGTGTGTTTATCGCTTGTGTGATGTCCTGGTGGGGTAAAAGGAGATAGAAAGATAGATAGAATAACATGTATAATATTGGAAACTGAAAACTGACTTTAGATATAAGAAATATTTAGAAGAAGGAGCAGAAGTAGGTAAAAAGGAGAAGGAGAGAAATAAATAAATAAAGGAAATGACGAAAGCAGCAGGGGAAGGAGGAGGAGAAGGAGGAGGAAAAGAAGAAAAAGAAGAAGAAGAAGAAGAAGAAGAAGAAGAAGAAGAAGAAGAAGAAGAAGAAGAAGAAGAAGAAGAAGAAGAAGAAGAAGAAGAAGAAGAAGAAGAAGAAGAAGAAGAAGAAGAAGAAGAAGAAGAAGAAGAAGAAGAAGAAGAAGAAGAAGAAGAAGAAGAAAAAGAAGAAGAAGAAAAAGGAGAAGAAGAAGAGGAAGAAGAAAAAGGAGAAGAAGAAGAAGAAGATGCTCGCCTCTCTAAGTTTAACCAGAATTTAACTAAATTCTAAAGCTTCTAGAGCACCAAGCCTGTCTCATCAGTTTAACTAGACATTAAACTAAATTCTGAAGCACCAAGCCTGTCTCACCAGTTTAACTAGACATTAAACTAAATTCTGAAGCACCAAGCCTGTCTCGCCAGTTTAACTAGACATTAAACTAAATTCTGAAGCACCAAGCCTGTCTCACCAGTTTAACTAGACATTAAACTTAATTCTGAAGCACCAAGCCTGTCTCACTAGTTTAACTAGACATTAAACTAAATTCTAAAGCACCAAGCCTTCTCACCAGTTTAACTAGACATTAAACTTAATTCTGAAGCACCAAGCCTGTCTCACCAGTTTAACTAGACATTAAACTAAATTCTGAAGCACCAAGCCTGTCACACCAAGCGTCTCTAAGTTTAACCAGACATTAAACTAAATTCTAAAGCACCAAGCCTGTCTAAGTTTAACCAGACCTTAAACTAAATTCTAAAGCACCTTATTTCTCTGAGTTAAACTACATATTCCAGAATAATTAACTCTTAACGCCAAATCAGTATTCGATTTCTGCTGTGAATGAGTGACATTCAACTGCACCAGAACAGCACAACAAGCGATAAACATCCGGTGACACAAAGTGCCACCATTCGGATCAGAATCACACGGGCGCAAGTCCCAGAAACCCCGTTCAACCGTTAGGTTATGTTAGGGCCCCATGACAACAGCCGGGCTGGGCTTAAAATAAAGAAAAATTGCGTCCCGTATTGGGACGACTTAAAACGTTAACTATTTCTGCTGTATTTGGCAGAAACGCAAGAACAATTAAAAAAAACACTAACAAACTATAACCATTTAACAAACGGTACCTATGTGGAATTAGGAAGGAATAAACAGCATGAAAGAACAAATAATCTCTAGCTTTGCATGGTTTAAAGGGGGAGCAAGAGGGGTTGGGGGGGGGGGGGGGCGTCAGTGGATAAAGAGGTGAGAAAAAGACGGTGACGCTAGACAGACTACTTTTTCAGAAAACATGACAACACAGCAACCAGACTGTCCTAATGCCAGAACTCACAGGATAAAGAAGCAAAGAGCGACAAAGTAAGATCCTTAAAAAAAAAAGAAGAGTAAAGCGATATGATATGGGGGGGGGGGGGGCTGGGGGAGGGGAATCGGTTTGAGCTGCAACTGTGTAAAGAATAGAATGACTTGACCCCAGGCTGGGAGTCTGTGCTGCAGGGGACGATAAAGAGCAGGAGGGAGACCGAGATATGTAGACAGTCAGACAGTCGGGCTAACAAAGTGATGGCGGGTGGTGGGGGTGAGTGGTTTGTTGGATGGATAGATGAATGAATAGGGGAGTGGGTTATTGGACAGGCAAACAGACAGGCGGGCAGACAGACCAACCTACCGACTGATAGACAGACAAAAATATGGCAAACAGATAGACAGATAGACATAAAGATGGCAGACAGATAGACAGACAGAAGGCAGACACGATAGATCGACAGACAGACAGGATAGGCAGATAGATAAACAGACAGATAGATAGATAGATAGATAGATAGATAGATAGATAGATAGATAGATAGATAGATAGATAGATAGATAGATAGATAGATAGATAGATAGATAGATAGATAGATAGATAGATAGATAGATAGATAGATAGATAGATAGATAGATAGATAGATAGATAGATAGATAGATAGATAGATAGATAGATGGTTAGATAGATGGATGGATAGATAGATGGATAGATAGATGGATAGATAGATGGATAGATGGATGGATAGATGGATGGATAGATGGATGGATGGATGGATGGATGGATGGATGGATGGATGGATGGATGGATGGATGGATGGATGGATGGATAGATAGATAGATAGATAGATAGATAGATAGATGGATAGATGGATAGATGGATAGATGGATAGATGGATAGATGGATAGATGGATAGATAGATAGATAGATAGATAGATAGATAGATAGATAGATAGATAGATAGATAGATAGATAGATAGATAGATAGATAGATAGATAGCAACTGAGAGAGGGAAAAAAGTGGTATGAGGGTGGCAGATTTCAAATTCAACTCAGTCGGCAAAACATCCTTTTAATTCTCTCCCACCCTCCTCTCTCTCTCTCTCTCTCTCTCTCTCTCTCTCTCTCTCTCTCTCTCTCTCTTTCTTTCTCTCTCTCGTGACACACGCGCCACAATGCGTGCAGTCGGTTTCTCCATCCATAACATCCGCATTGTCTTCCCACCCAGTATATGTGATCCTTCAGAACGCTCGTGTCAGTGGTCATTATGTCAATACACTGGGCACAAATGACGATCCACACTGACAAGAGAAATTACCACGAAGCGGCCGACTCTTGTTTTAACCCCTGGCTCTGCACGGAATCGGCAACTGAAAGAGGTTCCTGAACAGAAAGCGAGAGCCTGTTAAATATTCTGTCGCTCTCCCCGGGTTTTGAGTTGCCCGGCTCGTTTTAGCACAGGCTAGTTAGTTGCGGCTTGGGGGTTACAAACGTGCTTCGTAATACCGAGATGCCGGGTTCGGTCCCAGCTGCGGGCCTTGCTCTTTGCATTTGTTTCCACAGTAGTATCGAGAAGCTCACCGTCCAGAAAGCAATGGCAAACCACTGGACGTAAATTTGCCTAGAAAAACCACAACAGCCAAAAGAACTTCTTGGGATAGTTCTGCAACGTCAGGTAAAGGATACGCAGCTAACTTTATGAGTTAGTGTGATAAGATAAACGTTGATGAGAGAAGCCAAAGCTGAACTCATCGCACAGAATAGAACGAAAAGGAGGTATAGTTTTAAAAAAAAGTAAAGGACTTTTTTCCACCCCTCAAGCAAATGGGCATATAGGGCTAGGTCTATATTCTATAGACCAATCGGCACTTGGTGGATGATGTTGTCAACCTCACGCAGGAAGCGTTTTATTCCCAGAACTACACCTCAAGGCTAAGGTCATTTTTGAAGAAAGCCGGGTTCCTACTGGACACGAACTCACGACCTTCAGATCCACAGGGGAAGCGTGTAGCCGCTGCACCACGTGACTCCCAATGGAGGTATAGATTGCGAACCAAATGACATATTTTGACACAACAAGATAAAGAAGGAATGACCGAGTTAATATGCTACAGAGTGACCTAAGGACCTGGTCAACGCTCACGACTCGGGAAAAGGGCGAGTGGAGACACAGGCAAGCTGTTTCTGATACCATTGGAACTGGAGCTCTGAGACTGCTGCTGGAGATGAGGACGGTGCGCTTATTGGAATGTCCCGAGAGCTATGACGTTGGCTCTTAAATCAAAACTCATATTGTTTTACATCACGGCCCTCTGGTAGTAAATTTATCGTTGTCATCATCATTATTATCGACACATTAGGCATATACCCTTATATTGTCCTATCCCACCCGCGTGCCAGAATTACAAATCAGTCCTGTTCTCTTATATATGCCTTTCCCTTACTCTTTTCCCATTTCTTTCGCCGGTGTCATCAAATCCTGGAGTCTACAAATATGTCGCAAAAAGTGTACAATGTTTAATGTTGAACTGAGAATCGACATCATAGCACTCCCATAAGCGCTCCTTCCCCATCTTCAGCAGCATGCGAAGAGTTCCAATTCCGATGGTATCCGTAACTGTCTGGTTGTTAATCCGTCTCTCATTTTTCTTGAGTGTTGAGTGTCGGCTAGATTCACTGGTAACTCCCGCAGCGTCATTCTGCCTAGATGGCAATGATCTATTTATGCCTCCGCAGTGTTCCCTTGTTCCCAACGGGCTCTTACAATACCTAGCTTGTCACATAGCTATTCACCACCAAGTGCAGAACCGACCAGCCTTTCTGCCTGCTCGTTTCCTAACACACCAGCATAATATGGAGAAAATATCCAAAGGACGCTAACTACCCGGGACCTGTTAAGCGATGCTCCCTACTCCCTGGAGCATGCCTGTCTCCACCTTTCTTAACCTACTATATGAGTCAGTTACAATTACGGCATGTGTTTGCAGCTGATTCTCAATCCCGCGGAAGGCAGCAGTGACTGCCTCCACATCCAATCTCAAACTAGACGTTGTGATATCATATGCTAGGCTTTGCTGCACTAAGCGACGCCCATTTGCTTTTGCTATGAACTACCATGAACTTCGTCTTTCTCTCAACACTAAGCAATCTGTACAGATAATCACATCACCTGGGAGGGAAAAGTCCAAAATGCGAACAGGCCGCGAGAAATTTATCTGACTGGTTTTCAGTTTTCACTTGTCTTAAAGAGAACTGCATGTTGTGTTTTGTTATGCTCTTTTTCTGTGTTCACCAGTTGTAAGATAGCGCCTGCTTTCCAAACTTAGGCTCTTCCTGTTCTCTTCCCCTTTCATCTTTTTTGTTGTTGTTGTTGAGGGGTAAGGGGGAAGGGGGGGGGGGGGGGGGGGGGGGGGCTACTTATAAGTTTTATTTTTTCTATTATTTAAACAGATTACTCTTTGTGAAGAAGTTTTAAAAAAAAATAGAAAAGAAAAGCCCGGGAGTGAAAAGCAAAAGCTATAAATGTCGCTTATCACAACGGAGCTAAACCTGTGATACCACGCCATCTATTGTGAGAATGGAGATTGTGGCAGTCACCGCATCTTTCCGCTAGCTTTAGAACCAACTGACTATACATATCGTAACTGCAACAAACTCAGGAAACATGTTAATGGTGGAGAACAGCAGGCTACTTAATGAGTGTCAAGCATCGCTTTAGAGATTTCCGGTAGTGAGAATTCTTAGGATCATATTTGTTTCAAGTCGTTTTGGTGTGCTGGGAACCGAACAAGAAGAAAGACTGGCTGGTTCTGTATGACGGGGATCGATGTGGTCAAAGCCCTTTGGGAGCGAATGAACCACATGGAAGCACGAATAAATACATCACTACCGTTTATAGACAACGCCAAGATCAAAATAAATACAACGCTGATAAGACCAGTCGTTTTATATGGCTCTGAAACTTGGAGTACAACTAAAAGAGATGAAGCCTTATTTGTTACAATTTTTTGGGCCCATCAAAGATGCAAACAGCGGGGAATGGAGAGAGAAGCAACAACGAAATTTAAAATCACAAGCATAATGAAAGCTAATAGACTGAAATGGTTGGGGCATATTAAAAGAATGTCAGATGACAGAGAAGTAGAAACTGTATACACAAGGAAGATGAATGGTCGTAGACCACGAGGCAGACCAAGAAGACGATGGACAGATAACGTCCAGACAGACCAGCAAACACTTCGTGTCACCAACTGTAAAGAGAAGGCCAACCAGAGAGATGAGTGCAGGCTAGTCATATCTGCAGCAATGAACCTCAAGTTCTCGAAATGCTGATGCAGTAAAAGAACAATTTCGAGAGAATGATGTAGCGGGAGTTGACCAAAGGATCTCCCCCACAGTATATATTCAGCAGAAAATCAAGATGAGCATGTATTCAAACGGATATAGGTACCAAGCATCTTCCCTGTAGCTACACACGGATGTGAGTCGTGGACTATCTCCCAGTCCTTAAGAAAGAGAATAGGGGCTTTTGAGCTGAAATGCTATAGAAAGATTCTCAAAATATCTTGGACAAAGAAGAGGAGAAATACTGACATCTTAAAAGATCTGAACATAAAGGAAGATTGGCTAATAAACAGCATCCTCTCTCGTAAGCTGAAATATTTTGGTCATATTAAGCGCCACGACGGATTAGAAAAAATAATAGCAGAAGGCATGGTACCAGGAAGGAGGGAAAGGGGCCGACCGACACGAAGATTGGCACAGGATATAGGTGACTCCTTGAGTATGAAAGTACATGCGGCGGGAAAACTGGCGAGAGACGGAGTTTCTTTCAGGCAGACTGTGGTGAGAGCGACGTTCTGCAAAGGACCTGCTACATGATGATGACGACTGGTACCACATCTATTGATTCACTGCGCTGACTGCTAAAGATGGGGTCAGGTCGCTTACGAGAATTTCCCAAGTGCTGTGAATATTGGTTCCTAACTTAGCTCAGTCCAACTCCATCTTCTAATGGTGCAACTAAATAATTATATACATTTCACAAGTTATCATTAGTGTTATAAGAGATAACGTAACTGTCACGTTTTTATTTTACGTTTACGTCACATTCTCGAATAACCCACTTCTCACGAATGTAACAACAAGCAAAATGTTACCTGTAAAACAGAAAAGTGTGACAATAATCGCTACATCTGAAATAACATACACGTGATATATATTGTATAAACTACTCGAAAACTGCCAGATATGAAAAAAGAAGCCATCTATTCTGTGTAGATAATGGCTACAATTGTCAGAAAAACCTGGTCAATATGACAGGCAGAACCAGTTATAAAGCCTGGATGTAATGATTGACCATCCTTTAAATGTTGTTCAAGGTGTCAGCAACAGTTAAGAAGCAACACATAACCATCAAGTGATCGAAAGAACTCATGTTAACATTAAGCTACTGCTTTTTCTGTTACTTAATAGCACACTAGAGATATTTAAAAAGTTAGATGTAGACATTTGGTGTTTTTTAGACTTTATAAAACGAAATTAGCAATATTTTCAAACCTGCATAAGACTTTGTATTGCAGGACAATGAACATAAATATAAGATCAGAAATAGCAACGAAAGATACATGTAAATGCAAGATAAATTTTTGCCATTTCGCTGAAAAAAAAGCGACCATTGTTGTTTCTACTGATAAATATGATCGAGGCGAGAAGAAGAAAAATAAAACGGAATATTTTATCTCCCTCGACGCCCGAAACGACAGAAAAGAAAGTGAAAAAAAAAGTAAAAAGAATATATAACATAAGAAAGTGTAATTGAAAATGGAAGAAAAATAAATCAATTGCACTTTAAAAAAGTGGCATCCAAGATAAGACATTCTTATAATTTAGATTCACCGGCTGTAAACTTCGGCGGGAAGTTCTGGTTGTTCGTCCAGTTCTGGACTCTAGTCGTGGTCAACAAACTGAGTGTTACGTGCACATCCGTTTCACAGATCTCTCTCATTTGCATGCAGACTGGTGGTTTCTTGCCTTTCAAATGTACTCCAACTTCGAAGAACGCTCCCAATTAGTCGACTCTTACGACATGCTTTTGGGTAGGCAGTGGGTATGTTGTTTTCCCCACAATGGCAACTCAAAACCCATACCAGGAGATAAGACAAGAAACAAATATAAATAAAGAAACAGCAATGAAAGAGTTTACGTGTAAATGAACTATAAAATATTGGCATTGGAGACAAGACATGGATATGCAAGACAAGATATATAAATAGCAGACAATACATAGAAAATCAAAATTAATTTTAAATGAAAGACAAGAAATAAATGGAAGATAAGACATAGAAATAGAAGATAAGAAAAGTGACACAACAAAGACACTGAAATAGATGTCAATATTGGCAAAAGCGAGATAAGAATGCAAAATTTCACACATAAATTCCAGTCGATAAAAACATCATAGAATTGCAAGCAAATAACTGAAAAGAAAAATAAGAAGTTAAAGGTAATGATACTCACCGCCCAGATTTCGTGATAACCATCTCTGTTCCATGTTCATGAAACATATCCCATAATATTTTCCCGTCTAGTTCAGCTTTCGGGTTATCCTTTATCCCATCGTCTTTGATTTCGAAAGCCCCATTATCCCTGAAATCACATACAGCAATAGTTGTTAATGACAATTTTTATAAGCTTTTATTATTTGGATTTTGTTTGTATGTTTGTCATGGCGCAAATTTGCAGGCGATTGTTTTTAACACACATCACACAAATTTTTGCACTAAAATGCAAGAAAAAATTTATCATATAAGTTAATGGACACACAAGATACAATAAATATCTTTACAAATTTCATCTTCTTTATACAATGGATAAGACAATCGTGGAGTGCCCAACCAACAACATTTAATACTCAACTTTAATTTGAGGTTTGAGGTTTGAACAACGAATCAACATCATGGCACACGGGTAGTAACCCATAAGTGCTCCATTCTACTTCTAACTCAAGTCTGAGTCCGAAGAATCTCAGCTCAGTGCACAGGCTCTGTTGCACCGTCGAGATCCTGAAATACTTTGGCTAGATTTGTATCTGCAAATTTAGCCCGGGCAGCGCTGTTAAGCTACTCTTTTCGATTCCAACTGCCAATGGATTCTTTACGTTTGCAACAATGCACTAGAGAATTACTAGAAATCCAAGTCCACCTAAAAAACTGCCAGCTCTTACCGGGGATTAAACCCAAACCTCTAGCACTCGAGGCGGACACCATGCCTCGAGACCACGCAGCCTCCTCGAGTTTGTCAAAAGCATAAGCAATAATTTGCATTTTCTTTATTCATTTGTTAGAAATACAAATGCTAGGTAATTTTATGTACATAACTTTCACATTCAGCGCCGGACCTACATAACATTAATTTGTCTAACGTCGTTCCAAAGTGGGATGCATTGTTCGTTTTTTTTTTTAAAAGCCCCATTCCGGCTTTTGCCGGTCATCCGCATGGTGGCACTCTGAGTCACCGGGTGTTTATCGCTCTGTGTGATGTCCCTGTGGGTAAAATTTACTGATTTACCGACCTACACATTCGTCCGGTCGTTCGATTTGAATAAGCCAAGGTAAACCTAAGACTAGGAAGCTTGCCTCGTTCTTGTGAAAATCGGTTATAATTATGGAAACAAAGTGTGTTGCTATTTCATTGCGTAGTGTCTGATGCTAGTATGTCATGTCTTCCGTGTCTGTCTGGCCGACCGTGTCGTTTTGGTTTCATTGTTCAGGCTTGGATCTGATAGGATGATTTATTTTTTTCCGTTAGTGGTGTTGTCGGCTCTGTGGCTCAGTCGATGCGAACGCTTCGTAATGCCGGGATGCCGGGTTCGATCCCAGCTACGGGCCATGCGCCTTGCGTCGGTTTCGACAGTGGTATCAAGAAAGCCGACCGTCCAGGAAGCAATGGCAAACTACTGGACGTAAATTTGCCTAGAAAAACCGTACAAATGCCAGGGGTTGTTGAGGTTGGTTCTGCAACGTCCTGTAAAGGATACGCAACTAACCTTAGTGGTGTTACTGCCATTGATTGGGCTGTTTCCTGAGCTATTCGTGGTGTTATTGCTGTACTAGTTGTTGTTTTAATAGCTGTCATTGCTCTTGTTCCGCAAACAGTCTCTAAGTTACTATCGCGATCAAGGCTTGGCTTCGTTAACGTTTTCTGTGTGTCATCTTCGACCAGATCGCCAGAGGAGATGTTCCAGGCCGTCGTCCTGTTGCTTGCTTGGAATGCTTTCAACTGGACCAGGTGTATTCTTGTGTACTTCTGTTGGATAATCGCTGTTTGATATAATCTGTACGCTGCTAGTCGTCGTGTCATCTCGTGCCATTTATTTAAAGTCCGTTTAGATCGTTTCACCAGTTCTTTTATGGTTTTCTTTGGTACAACCACCTCCTCGGGCAAAAAAGCCGATTCAAACTTAAAACCTTTAGACCGACAGGAAAGCGTCCAGACACTAGGTCACCGCGGCTCCGAAAGGCTTGACACTGAAAGAGGGGAGTTCCAAACTCACGCTCCCAAAATTTTCACACACACACACACACACAGACACACACACACACACACACACACACACATATATATATATATATATATATATATATATATATATATATATATATATGTATATATATATACACATGCACACATACACATGCCTACACACATACATTCACACACATACACACACATATGCAAATACACACACGCGCATACGCATACACACACACACACACTCACACACACACACACACACACCCAAAAACACAATTTGGAAAACAGACAAGCACGTCAGATTCTATATACCCCATTCAACCCTCACAGTCATTATAGTTAAGGCACATGAAACAGCTACAACAGGTATCTTTTGTTTGCGTTCACCGGCTGGCTGCAAACCCCGGCGGAAAGACATGGTTGTTCTTCAATATCTGGACTGTGGCTTTTGACCAGAACAGGAATTTTGCGTGTGCATCAGTTTTACAGGTCTTGCTTTTTTATGCAGGCTGTTGGTTCATGGTCTCTCAGGCAGATGCACTCCGACTATAAAGGAATCCCCCTTCTGCCAATTAGTCGCCTCTCACGACATGCTTGTTGGGGAGGCTGTGGGTCTATTCTTGTTTCTCCCCCCTCCCACCCCCACAATGGGGTCCCTGAACCCACACGGGAAACAGGTAATTGTAACTTGCGGTTCTGTAGGAGTAAGGAATAATGACCAAAACAAGCAAACAAGTACCATCAATCTTACCTCAATCGCCGGCAGTAGTCCGGATGCGTTAAATACTCTCCGAGGAGAAAACTTGGTAGAGAACCGGTGCCTAGTGCTCCGGAAGATGGACAGTAGGAGACCCCGTGGTATCCAGGTAGCGAAAAGGCACTTCCAAGTGGGAGAGAGAATGGAGAGATCCGCTGATAGATAAAGGACCCTGAACTGGCAGCTGCATCTTGGAAGTCTGACGGTCTCTGGTAGAGGTATGGATGGTACGCCATCTGTGGAAGTGGTTGCAGAGTTGTGATGATGATGACTAGATTATACAGGCAGAGAAAGAATTAATGGTTCGGCCTCTAGTGAGAATGCAGCCAGGCCGAACTGCATATGAGACTTTTTACAGCAGAACATCTGGGAGGAAGGCAAGAGGAAGATCAAAAAATGATTTGGATAAATGGTGTAGCCAAAACCTGCAAAAAGATGAACAAACCCAACACTTTAGCCACCCGAGATGCGCAGGACAAACATAGAAAACCCCGACACTGGGCTACAAACTGGTATCAGTGTGATGACAACATAAGAAGAAGAAGAAGAAGAAGAAGAAGAAGAAGAAGAAGAAGAAGAAGAAGAAGAAGAAGAAGAAGAAGAAGAAGAAGAAGAAGCAGAAGAAGCAGAAGAAGAAGAAGAAGAAGAAGAAGAAGAAGAAGAAGAAGAAGAAGAAGAAGAAAAAGAAGAAGAAGAAGATGATGAAAATAATAATAATAATAATAATAATAATAATAATAATAATAATAATAATAATAATAAGAAGAAGAAGAAGAAGAAGAAGAAGAAGAAGAAGAAGAAGAAGAAGAAGAAGAAGAAGAAGAAGAAGAAGAAGAAGAAAAACGCTTTAGTTTCTGTTTTGCTTGTCCATTCAGTTAACTTTATTTTGGTTAACTGATATTCTGCTTCCACGACTCTATTATCAGTAGCCCCTAAAAATTTCATAACTTTACAATATTTAGGTATGTCCTTTATTGGCTGAAGTATGTTGCTCACAGAAACAAGTGAAATATTTTTCAAAACATCTAGATTTTCAGGAAGTCTCTGCTTTAGTAATGAGATAAGGAAATCTTGACAGCGTTTTCTTAAGTTGTTCTCTTAATTCTCTGTTAACAGTCCTTTTGTTTTTAAATCATCAATTTTTAATTCGATTTAATATCCAAGGTGTGGCTTAGGAGCCAAATAGCTCTCTATAGTGCAAGTGAGCAAATCAGCTTTAAAAGTTGGCAACACCAGTCTTTTACCGAGTGAAATAGCAAGGTGAGATCATGAAGTAATTTAACTTTATCAACAAGTTTAGATTCGAACAGTTTATTAACTTTTTGCACTTCCATTAGAATAGGTTATCAAAAGAGAATGAATTTTTTTCATCACTGTACATTCCATATAGTATTTCAGCTGTGTAGCACTTTTCACTTTGTCTTGTTATTTCAAAGTGTGTCTCCAACTTCAGCCATTGCTTCATAATTCTTTCAACAGCTGGTTAAATTGATAACAATCTAGTTTTGCAATCTGACAGAATTTTCGGTGGTGTGGAACCATCATTCAAGGCTGTATATAATGTACTGTATTGCTGTTGTCTGACAAATGATTTGAAAAACCAGTAAAGTGTTTCAGCAATAAGGTATTCCTAATTCCTTGGTAAATATTTAGATGAAGCATGTGATAATGCTAGCTGCAATGAATGACGCATACATTTTATAAGTATTAACGATGGGTTAACTTCCTTCAACTTGGCATAAACGCCATTGTTTATACCAACCATCACTGAGGCATTATCAGTACCAATTACAGCCAAATTCTTCAAGCCTAACTGTTTGCTGATTAAAAGGTCCTTCAGTTCCTAAACTTTACTTTCTACATCACACTTTTCAAATTGAACTAGTCCAAGATTTTTTACAAATCGATCAAGTGGTCACAGTTGGAAATTGCGCAGTGACAAATTAAAATCATTGCGACTGATACTTCAACTTTTGATGATTCATTTATCAGTATAGTTCTGAAAACAGATGTCAGCGGTGTAAAATAATTAAATGAAACTGCAGTTTTATGCTTTTTTAGTCTCTGCTTGACTCTTTGCGTTTTGTATTTTCGCTTTAAATTCACACTTGCAGTACTTACAACAAGCTTTGGTAATATCCCCAGTTTTTAATTTTGTCATCATGCAACGACTCTTTCCAAAATTTTTGCTCATACTTTACTTTTGGCATGTTGAAAGGTTTTTTTCAAAGTGAAAGCCACATAAGAAGGTAAGCAATTATTTTTTTTTTAATCACATGAAAAAGAAACGCAAAGTCAGCACAGTGAGGATACGTTTGAAACAAAGTTAGTATGATTTACGCGCGTTTTTATTAATCACTACCGGGGCTGCCAGATATTTGTGCGTTGACCCCAGTGAGAGTTCAAAGTTCAAGTAATGGCAGTTGTCACAATGTACGTGCCAGACCAAAACAAAAATATTGCAGTAAATATTTTACACAGTAATTATTTAATTGACAATGAAAGAAAAAAAAAATCTATAAAATATCTAACTCCATATGAAAAGTTTCT
>CAJHNH020001330.1:140000-157500 GCA_905116865.2 Candidula unifasciata
GCTTCGTAATGCCGGGTTCGATCCCAGCTGCGAGCCATGCGCCTTGTGTTGGTTTCGACAGTGGTATCAGGGGGCCGACCGTCCAGGTGCAATGGCAAACTACTGGACGTAAATTTGCCTAGAGAAACCACACAATAGCCCGGGGCTGCTGGTGTTGGCTCTGCAACGTCCTGTAAAGGATATGCAACTAGCCTATATGTAACCCAGTGCAACAGAGTCTATAGGCTTAGCTCCCCTTGATAAACTTTTTTTTCTTCCCCCCCCCCTCCCCCAATACACACACATCCACACACATACATAAACACTCTACCACTGCTGGATCTGTAAATGGAGTCTAAACGGCAACCCTTACCACTTTAAAACGGAATCTTCCCCTTTTTTTTTAATCAAGTATTTCTTTATATATTTCAGGTTATTTTGGATGTTATTATATTTATTTGCCCGTCGGTATATTCGTATTTTTATGCAATAAAACAGGGCTCGTGCCTTCCAGGATTTCTCTGCAACCTTTGTGAGGTGGTGGATGAGTCCCCTTGCCATTCCCTTTAGCCGTCAATGTTTTCTTTTTGTCAGAGCTCTCGGGATAGCTGCGCCCACTTGACCCAGCCGCCCGGGTGCATTGCGCCCTTAGCACAGCTGCTTTAAACGTCCTTATAGAGAATCAAAGTCGAAGGGATTGCATCTTGAACTTAAAGACCGCAAGATGCCCTGGTTCACGTACAGCCTAGGGACAAATGCGTTTCATCCCAGCCAAAGGTGCCTAAGTAATGTACGTCGTTGATTACTTTACATGCTCCAAGGGTTAATCTTAACGTGCGGAAATCCCATATAACAAAGTGCTAACGACATATAAAGTAACAGTTACATTAGCTGGAGTAATATATTACTTTACAATTGTAGTTACAGCGGCTACTCGAGACTCGGGGGCGCTTACTGTACACAGAAGACATCAAGGGAGATAGCCATCTGGGATAATCTGTCTCAATCCGCGCCTATTCTACCTGATGTGAAGAGCATGTTGTAGTTAATCCTGTTGAACGTGTATCTGTGTCACCATCACATAGTCTCACAAGGCGTGGTAAGGTAGGCGTCTGTGATATATATTTTTTCTAAAAGACCGCTTCTTTAAATTATTTGCACCTATTCTTGCATTTTTTTTTTACTGTGTGATTCTGTGTGAGTTTGTACCCTTTCTGTAGCAGCCGTTTGTCATCTATACAAAGCAGTGCTTGCAGTCCTTTTTAGGATGACATTTTTCGTTAGTTGAAGCCCCACCCTGGCTCTTGCCAGGGGTCGCAATATAGCCAGGCCATAAATATGGTCTAATAGCTGAACGCGGTTTCTGTGAGCTCTTCACGGTGATCCTCATCCACATGGTGGCACATTGTGTCATCGGGTGTTTATCGCTTGTGTGATTTCCTGATGGGGTAGAAAGTTAGTCAGTCGGACCGTCGGTCAAGTTTTTCTATCGGTGTGTCTGTTATACTTAGAACACCAAAAGCCAAGAAGAGCAGAAAACATCGAGATCCGACATGATCTAAGCATCGAGTAGAATTGGCTCATAAAAAGCATCTTGGTGTATTTAGACCATGGCAATCGCCATAGTGGACTGGAGATAACAGTGATTGGGGATACGAGGAAGAGGCAGATCTCCGTGAAGATGGATACAAGACGTTAAAACGTTTGAGATGCAGTGGCTATGAAAGACACAGAGCTAGAGAATTGTCGTTTGAACTTGAGAACGAGTATTTAAAAAGGTAACATTTTCAAAAGGTAAAATCTAAACTCCTTCCACCATATCCATGGGTAGTGTATCGACCGTCTAGTTTTCTCAGATAATCCCGTCAGAAACGTAGAATCCAACTTCACAATAAAACACAATTACTAATGATAAAATAAACACTGTAGCTAGATAGTCTTCATAAGCAAACAAAACCAACAGGGTTAATTTAACGTTAGCAATTCAACAATTTTTATCTTTAAAAAAAAAATCCCACCTATGAACACGGAACCATATTTACGACATATCAGGAATCGAAGTTAGCTGTTAGCAGTTTGGTAGCAGACTGCTTGAGCTATACAACTGTATAAGCATCGAGCCGATCAGGGAATAGTGGCAAACTCTTCATCATCATCATCAAGTGCTTTGTTGAATAGCGTAGGCGATTATGACTCCCCACAATCATCACTCTTCAACAGCATGCGTCAGTTCATGTGCTGGCACCCCTCAATGCCTGCTTGTAGAAATTGGTACTTTCGTGCACATTTAGTAATATTTGACCCTTGTCGAACAAACCTGTACTTTTGGCACCGCGCCCGATGTTTTGGTACCTTTCAGAAATGGTGTATCATTATTTCCTCCCCAAAAAGCATGTCGTAAGAGTCGACTAACTGGGGAGCTTCCTTTGAAGTCGGAGTGCATCTGCCTGAGAGGCAAGGAACCAACAGTCTGCATTCAGGTGAATCAGATCTGTAAAACTAATGCACACGCAACACTCAGGTTCTGGAGCAGGACTGCAGTTCCGTAGTGGACAAACAACCAGAACTTTCCGCCAGAGTGTTCAGCTGGTGAACGCGAAGAAGAAAAAGAAGAAGATTATTTTAAATTGTGGCATAGTGTTAAAAATTTGTTTTTGTGTTAGGGAGTGTACAGAAAATGAACATAATACAACTGCTGATTGTAAATTGACCATTTGATGTTCTTTTTATTTCAGTTTTCAACGGTTAGTTTAAGAGTGTCCGCCCAGACAAATGGCAGCAGGATCTCTTTTATGACTCTCGAGAATCGACTTATTTTCACCTTGGGTGCACAAACACCAAGGGGACTGAACTGTCAATACAGTTTCATCTAAAATTTTCGAGTTACAGACCTTGGTATTCTCGGGATATTTATTCCTGGGCCGCACGTATTTTTTTTTTTTTCACTAGTATTACATCAACGTGACTGCTCTGGGATACGTCAGTTAAGTCATTTTGTGCATTCGTGTGGTTTTGTTTGATCAATGTATGCGTGTGCTGAGGAAGGTTCCGTGGTTGCAACGCTCACTTTTCGTTTGTGTTTATTATATTGTGAAGCTCACTGATATTATTTTCGTTTGGTTTTATACCTTTCTATGATTCTTTTGTGACTATCGTGGTAGTTTAACTTCATCTAGAACTCCAGAGATCTTCGTCACCTGAAAACGAGAATCCAGAGAAAATTTTCGACCAATATGGCGGATAGGCGGGTTAACTGGATTTTCCCGCGGCAAATATTTGCTTCTCAAATCGTTAGCTATTACACTTTTCTCCCTGTGTCCCGACTGCTATGTTGTCAATTCTTAATTCAACATTCAACACTTTCTTTTTTAAACATTTATCTAACAAGAAGGGACCAGGCCACCATCTTCAGACTTAGAACGCAACATACTCCACTCAATGGACATCTAAACAGAATACAGCCACAACACTCCCCAGAGTGCCAGCTATGTAACTACCCCTACGAAACTGTTGAACACCATCTCTTTGAGTGCCCAAAACTCAGTGAGACAAGAAGAACGCTACTCCCTCCGAGACCAGACAAGTGGAACACCTTGTACGGAGAAAAAGAACAGCTTGTGAAAACATGCAAATTCCACTACATGGCATTGGGCCAAAGGGCGAAAGCTCATGCGCGCTGGATCGATAACAACAACAACAACAAACAACAACAACCATTTATTTCTCCCATCGACCATGAACTGCATTTCTAATGTCCGACTGTGTGCGTTTAGCACTTCTGACGGCTGATTCATTTACGTAATGAGATCGCCGTTAGTTTGTTTTTTCCACAAGGGACAGTGACAGCATTCTTTGCGGTTTTCTGTGGCACAAAAACAGATCAAATACAGAGTGACCTGACCATCATAAAGCTAGATACCAGGTTAACTGATTACCCAATAAAAAAACTCTGAGACTGGAACCACAACCTTCAAAGCTTAAGGCAAAGTACGTTTCTTGCTTGCTTTACGGGGAAAAAATCTCACGTTCAAGCAGCATCCCCAGAGGGAGAGCTTTAGATTATAATTGTGACTAGGTTTCTGTGCGCTATATAAAATGGTTTACCAATGCCTGCCACCAGGAGCCCTAAAAACAACTCTTGCAATGTTGATGCGGTCAAAGGAGACAGAACCAAATAATGCTCCGACTGACGACGAAGTCGTCTACCGGCGAGCCTATGAAACAATGTTACCAGTAGAAATGCTAACTGGTAGAGTGCAATGTTCTGCTCCTCGACCTTAAATTACATTACCATCATCACCATCATCATCGTCGTTTCTGGGTCACTAGTTCTTGTTGCTGTCAGATAACATCCACTAGTTTAGTTGAGCAGAGTTCTTTTCTTCTTCTTCTGCTTCTTTTTATTTTCTTCTTCTTCTTCTTCTTCTTCTTCTTCTTCTTCTTCTTCTTCTTTTTCTTCTTCTTCTTCTTCTTCTTCTTCTTCTTCTTCTTCTTCTTCTTCTTCTTTTTCTTCTTCTTCTTCTTCTTCTTCTTCTTCTTCTTCTTCTTCTTCTTCTTGTAAACTTCTTCTTCTTCTTCTTTTTCTTCTTCTTCTTCTTCTTCTTCTTCTTCTTCTTCTTCTTTCTTCTTCTTCTTCTTCTTCTTCTTTCTTCTTCTTCTTCTTCTTCTTCTTCTTTATTCTTCTTCTTCTTCTTCTTCTTCTTCTTCTTCTTCTTCTTCTTCTTCTTCTTCTTCTTCTTCTTCTTCTTCTTCTTCTTCTTCTTCTTCTTCTTCTTCTTCTTCTTCTTCTTCTTCTTCTTCACCGTCTGTAAACTCTCACACACACATTTATTATTGTTTCCCTTATTTTATGCTGCTCTATAAAAGACATTACAATAGTCATTATTAATACAATTTTATGGCAAGTATATAACTATTTTTATATGCAACTTTCCTTTAGGTAATAAAAACACTATAAAAATGACGGCAGAATCGGACACCACGACAAAAGAAAGAAAAGATAATACTTGTCAACCCAAGACTAAAATGTAACCAGCAGTTCTACAGAATGACATTTACAACATGGGGACGCAGAGTCAGAACTAGTTCACTGTCTTTCATGGGCTGGCCACTGACATAAGCTTGTGCTGATTATCGAACTACAAGACTTATAAAACAGCCTTCTGCTTGCGAAGACTATCATCAACATAGCCTGACAGGTCATTAACTGCAAACCACCATAAGGAGAAGGCGAAGTTGTTAAGAAAATGCAGCATACCGAACATTGTATCTTCAACTGTAATGGAAGTATGTGCATTTATGTTGGTGTTTTATGAAGAAGGTCGATTGACAAGGTGAAGATTAAAAGCTCAAGGGATCGTCAGAATGCTAGGAGGCATAAAAATTGATAGGAAATAAAATTAAGTCAAGGTGACAGTATTCGTATCATGCCGCAGGGTGTATTCTTCCTCATCCTCTTGTTTGCGTTCAACGGCTGTAATGTCCGGCAGAAAGTTTTGATTGTTGGTCCACTTCTGGGCTTTAATCTTGTGTGACAATCTGAGTTTTGCATGCACATTCATTTGACAGATCTGGCTTATTTATGTACAGACTGTAGGTTGCTCAGGTCCTAATCAGCTGCACTCCGACTTCGAGGGACATACCCCAAATCTGTCGACTGTTAAGATGTGTTTGTTAGAGAGCAGTGGATCTACACCCACCCCCACCCCTCGCCCCACAGTAGAGCTACTGGACCAGCACGAGGACCTTCTAAAAAACCGCCGTGGACACTTCTCTTTTTGACTTTTGAATGGCTGGTTGATTTTTTTCTTCTATTGCTTTTACAGCCAACCTCAAACCCACCGTACCCTTAGTCGCCTCTTACGACTTGCCAGATAGGGTGCAGTGCTACCTTTCTTTGCTTTCCGTGAGGGGCCCGGTGACAAATGAATTTAATACTACACTTATAATTTTTAATTCTAATGTCAAATCAGTACTGCTGTGTGGGGTGAAAACACGGAGAACTGATAATGCAATTACTAATAAACTACAAATATTCAAACAAACTGGTGCCTGTGCATAATACAGGGAATTAAATGATCTCTAATGAAGTGCTTTGCGAGAGAACTAAATCAACTCCAGTGGACAAGAGGTGAAGGAAAGACGCTGGCGTTGGACAAGACACACGCTGAGAAAACCTTAAAACACTATAACTAGAATGTCTTTGCACAGGAACCCACAGGGGCATAGAAATAAAGGCAGATCGATAAACACAGGCAGTGAGCTGGTGAGTGGAAGTTAAACAGATTTAGGGGTGGGGTAGGGGGGGGGTGTAAGATATGGGGAGAGCTGCATGGAATAGCAAAGGACAGAGCCACTTGGGCCTGTGCTTGCAAGGTGAGAAAGGCACAAGAAGAGAGAGACACACCTCTCGCGCCGAATGCTCATCGTCAACTGACGCTAAACTTACATGTCCTACACCATTTAGAGGAGATGAGGTGATATTGAAATTGTCCTAGCAATAAAGTAAAGCAATATTCAATAGCTGCTGTTTTGTTCCGTATAAAATGACCAATGTATCTGATTTTTGAGGCAACGCCGATTTCTGGTATCTTCAAGAGCCGAACACTCAAACTGATGACGTTGGATAGCTTCCGTATTTTGAAGTAGCTTTTAATCTGTGGTAGTTTTCAAACATTTGGGGTCTCTACCAGGTTAAGATATTTAAGATATCTAGCTGAAAACACACACACGCACACACACACATACACACGCGCGCGCACGCACACACACACCACACACACACAATTATAGCTGCGTGTCGGAAGTTCGTTGAAAGCCTAAACTCCATGCAGGAGGTTGGTGGTTTGGGGATACGAGGAGGACAGTAGAAGTAGAATGTAGTCCAATATTCACCGGAAAGAGGCCTCTGGTGTCCTGCAAATTTGTTTATTTTGTCTCTTATATATTTATTAGTTTAATGTTTCTAAATAGCTAATTCGTAAAATTCGTCTATAGCAACCGTTTTCGAAAACCTAAATCCTCCTGTCCATTTCCGCAGTCAAACTCTTACATCCACATAAGAATTTAGATGATACCAAAGATTTGAACCTAATGACCTCAACTGCTATGCTGATTTTGCTCTTCCACGTTGTATTCAGCTGTGACATCGCGGCTGTTTCCATATCAATTATATATCCATATGAAGACTCACTATCTTCCGGTCAAAATGGACGCTAGGCACGGTCACTGTTTTTAGTCGTGGCCAAGTATTTGCTTCCGATAGAAGGTGGCCGTTGCATTTTTGCTCCATTTGTGGACTGAAAGGACACAGTTTCGTTGCCCAGCGACTGGACTGAGTGCATGGTGCACCCATGTGAGCTGCGGATTTCATTGTGAATGTTTTTCAAATGTGACCAACGTTGTGGTGTGAATGGTAGATTCAGAAAATGGTGCGTGGCCTGTCATCGCAATATTGATGGTGCCCTTATGTGATTAAAATTGATCGCGTGTGCAACTGCTGATTTGTTGGTTACCTCTGCTACCGTCGATGATGAACTGCATTTCTAATGTCGGACTGTTTGTGTTAGCACTTCTGATGCCTACCGTATGCTTTTAATGCGTGTGTATGCTAGTGCATATGCTGAGACAGCAGTCTGTCAATCTCTCCACAAGGGTCTGTGATAAACATTATGTGTGTTTTTCGTTGGCACAAGCGGGGCAACTATGTTGTGACCCGTTGTCTATAAAGCTGAAACTAACATTACCATTACATTAACTTATCAAGTCTCAACAGACTGGCAAATACACGCCGGCCGATATCAGACGTGGAAACATACGTTCAGTCATGACAGGATATCAAGAAAACGAAAATTATAACCAGTCACTTCGTATCAATCCAAACACAAACGGCAAATGAACATTGCAGATAAAGAGCAGCACGTAAGTTTCTTTTTTGAGAATATCCAAGACAATTGGTTCATTACATAAATCTACAATATTACAAAAAGTTGCGTATTCTTTACACGGCGTTGCAGAGCCAACTCGACATTTTTTTTTTTTTTTTAGCTGTTGTGGTTTTTCTAAACAATTTCTACGTTCAGTAGTTTGTTGCTGTTAGTAAACGGTCAGCTGTTGGTACCACTGTCGAAACCAACGCAAGACACATTCGTCTACAGGTGGGATCGAACCCGGCACCCCGGTATTACGAAGCGCTTTCGCAACACCGAAGTCATAGACGCCGACAAAACTACAAATACAAACACAAGTACATAAAACCACTTAGCTGATGTATTTCCGATAGAAATCACATTGCTGTCCGACCAGTTAGATACACACAATTGGGCACACTAACATATTAAAAAAAAAAAAAAAGATAGACGTGTACGTTATGCGCACCACCATAAGGAAATCATGTTTGGGGGAGGGAGGGCTAGGTCCCTTGATAATCTTTTAAGGGGTGGATTGGGGCGCAAGAGGCTAAAGACCTTTTTAAGTGCATAAAAATAATAAATATAGTGATTAATTATTATTATGTGCTAAAAAGAAAAAAAAAGGAAATTATATATTTGACAATTTGTTTTCGTATACAGTCGGGTAAACTGGTAACAGACTGAATTAGACTGGCTAAGAGAAATATAAAATACATTTCCTTCTTGTTGTTTCTTCCATATTTGTTTATTCTTTAATGCTTTTCGTGTTTTTCTTTCGTTCTTTCGTTCTTTCTGTCTTTTTATATTTCTTTCCTTTTTTCATTCTGTCTGTCTGTCTGTCTGTCTGTCTGTCTGTCTGTCTGTCTGTCTGTCTGTCTGTCTGTCTGTCTGTCTGTCTGTCTGTCTGTCTGTCTGTCTGTCTGTCTGTCTGTCTGTCTGTCTGTCTGTCTGTCTGTCTGTCTGTCTGTCTGTCTGTCTGTCTGTCTGTCTGTCTGTCTGTCTGTCTGTCTGTCTGTCTGTCTGTCTGTCTGTCTGTCTGTCTGTCTGTCTGTCTGTCTGTCTGTCTGTCTGTCTGTCTGTCTGTCTGTCTGTCTGTCTGTCTGTCTGTCTGTCTGTCTGGTCTTTGTTTCTTCCTTTTTTCCTTTCTTTCCTTTTACTCTGCTTGCTTGTTTGTTTCTTCCTTGTTTTCCTTTCTTTCCTTTTACTCTGCTTGCTTGTTTGTTTCTTCCTTGTTTTCCTTTCTTTCCTTTTACTCTGCTTGCTTGTTTGTTTCTTGTAAACAAAAGCAATGATATTAGCAATTATAATAACAATTATTGTTATTACAAAATATTGTTCTTGAGTTTACGTTTTCTTGTACTATTCATTCTTTAACCAGCATCATCTTTGCTTTTCTGTGGGAATGTTTTTTCTATATTGTTTCATTTAATTACTCGAGTGTACATCTCGGATATTCTTGGCAAAACCAACATTAAATAATTCACAGAAAATCTCATTGTGGTTTGCTATCAAATGTATTGCATTTGTCGTCTTGTTTGACATATTATTTTCATTTTTATTTGAAAATTCCTTTTATTTGATTGATAATTGCAATGTCAAGATTATGTATTTTTTATTTTATTTTAATATTCGAGGCTTAACATGTTTATATGGAAGATTCAACAGACGGTCAATGATCTGTTTACAAACCGTATTTTTGAAATTAAATAATGTTTACAGCTTTGTACTGCAAACAGGTTAGTGAATGCGGTTGACAATATATGATCTTCGACTGCTGGGGCTCATTCGACGCGTTGGGTTGTGGGAAAACATTCATTTTCGTAGTTTTTGGAAAAAAGTATGAGAGTCGCACTGTGGAAAAGATTGAGGCCTTATTGTGCAATAATCAGGGGAACACTGTAGCCAACCTTCATTGTGGAGACGGCACAGATATTTATGAGCCTCTGTAAGAGACGAACCTATCTGGCTGGGCGCCCCTGCCAGCCTTTGGGGAAGACTGGACTATCTGTCTCGGCGCCCCTGCCAGTCTTTGGGGAAGACTGGACTATCTGTCTCGGCGCCCCTGCCAGCCTTTGGGGAAGACTGGACTATCTGTCTCGGCACCCCTGCCAGCCTTTGGGGAAGGCGAGGCCATCTATCTTGGTGCCCCAGCCGGCCTCTAAAGGAGACTGGACTATCTACCTTGACAGGCAAGCACTCTAACGTCTCTGCCACAGAGGCTAATTCCCACAACTGTTTTCCTCCATTCCTAGATTGCCATTGATTATTTCTGTCTAATTCAATCCACGCCTCATAGCTTTATTGATTGAGGTATACATCGGATCGCCTACTGTGCTATCCTGGCCCATACAAAATCCAAAAATAATCGCAATGTCACATGTTTCCTATGGATTCCGGAGACCCATTGTGGGGCCCGGGGGGAGGGGGGTATAGACCAAGTACCCGCCTTTTCCACAACAAGCATGTCGTAAAAGTCGATAAATGAGAGGTGCTTCCTTGGAAGTCTCTGAGAGGCAAAGAACCCACAGCCTGTATCTTATCTGTATAAATAATATGCACACAAAGCTCTGGAAAAGACCAGAATTCGGAAGCGGGCGTACAACCAAAACTTTCCTCCGGAGTTTACATAAGGTGAACGTGAAGAAGAAGTAGTAGATTATTGCTGTTTACACAGTATCGCCTACCTACTGTGGTACCCCCGCCGTTACGGAAATCACATAATAATCGTCTTGTAACCTGCATGCATGTCTTAAGGAGCGATTAAGGGAGAGTTGGCTTGAAAGAGATTACCTCAGCCCTGAAAAAGAAAAAAAAAACGGCGATAGTGTCATATTGTGTTATGAGGAGGCATGGAACACAGCCCATGGTGATGGCGAGTGTGACTAGCAAGACACCGCTCCGTGTTAAGAAAAGTCTTCCACAATTAAAGCCTGGGATTTCAGGACCGTTGTTGTCAACATTTGTGTTTAGTCTGTTTCTTCTCAGACGCTCAGCTCTCATCCTGTCTACAAATATTTCTTCCTTTATTCTCTTCTGATGTGCCACCTCCACACAACACGGTCCATGGCATTTCGTTCCCAAGAGTCCACCTCAGTACAGGTGTCAGTCATGTTCCTCTTGAACACATCTTTATATGGTAGTAGAGGTCGGCCTCGACATCTTCTACCCGTCTTTAATTCACCATAGATGATGTCCTTAAGGAACTTTTCCATCCTCCATTCTCCAGACGTGACCAAGCCACCTGAGCCCGTAGACTGAGCATTAAGAAAACTGTTGTAATATCTGCTCTTTTCGTGAACAAATAAATGACGGATTTTGACGTGAAATGGTTGCAGATATCTAAGGCCGTACATACCGGCATATATGTAGCATATACCAAGTCGACAACTTGATGCATCTTCAAAAAATAACGCTGAAAGGCAGAATATGGCCAGAAAAGAAGAACAGTTGTTTTTAAAATGCATGACGTGCCTGTTATTTTATGTTATGTTATATTTTTTGGCATACACTATGCTATCAATGCCAAACGTGGAAACTTACGTCATCTAATGAACGTAAAATTATGACAATAGAGATTTAATGCCTTAGAAGAGCGGCGACAGGAGTTTCAAGGAAAGACAAAATACGAAGTCGCGAAATCAGACGAAAGCTAGGAATAAAGCCAGTCTTACAGGTCATCAAAAAACAACAAATGAAGTGGTTTGGACACCTTACAATAATGCCCTGGTACTATCTGCCACAACGAGCCACACTGAAAAGTTACAACTGGTATAGAGCGAGCGGAAGACCCCGGAAAATATGTAGTGATGGCATTAAGAACAGCCTTACAAAAATGAACATCAAACTTAAAAGTGCTTTTGACAGAGCTCATCAGCGAATATTAGATCTCCCCCCGATATTTCGCTAAGGTACAAGGTGGAAGAGAAGAAGAAGAAGAAGAATAAGAAGAAGAAGAAGAAGAAGAAGTAGAAGAAGAAGAAGAAGAAGAAGAAGAAGAAGAAGAAGAAGAAGAAGAAGAAGAAGAAGAAGAAGAAGAAGAAGAAGAAGAAGAAGAAGAAGAAGAAGAAGAAGAAGAAGAAGAAGAAGAAGAAGAAGAAGAAGAAGAAGAAGAAGAAGAAGAAGAAGAAGAAGAAGAAGAAGAAGAAGAAGAAGAAGAAGAAATCCCTGTTGAGTCATTTACTTTCCTCCTTCAGACCGACGTATTTCAGCCTTTCAGTTTTGTTCCAAGAGTGAAATTAACAACTACTAGGGAGTGAACCGGTTAATATATACCATGTCACGGTTATAGTTTCTCGTCTTCATTAGCACCCTACCCCAGAAACACACTTCAGTGCACTCCGAACATATTCATTTGTGCTCAGTCATCCTGAGCAGATGGTGAATAGCATAAATGCTAACGGCTTCAGCTATTCATTGATTTCTCCAGCTGCCTGGGTGGAAATCTCCGTTGCCCTGTCCATCAATGCCATGACACTGAAGCCTTTTGTTGGATCTTTATTGATTACTACCTTACACATTTTCTATTGCTGTCAACTGTTATTTTGAAATAGCTCTCTTCGAAAAGGGCATTTAAAGGCGGAAGGATCGACATCATTGCACTGGTTTTTATGTAAAATGGCTTCTTCAATTGTATAAGACTGCCTGGTCGCTAGAGCTAGGAACGAATTTCCCTAGCTCCAGCGATGACCGCCAGGGAATTGAAGGATGGAATCCCTACCCCCCCCCCCCCTCCCCACCCCCACTTTTTTTACCTGTTGTGAACTCCAGTGGAAAGTTCTGGTTGTTCGTCCACTTTTGGACTTTTGTTTTTATGCCAGGAGGCTTGACATTAAGTCAACAACTATGGGATAGATCTAGGAATATAACATCCTTGCATTTCTAATTTTACTTTTTTTTTAAAAATCCACAATCATTGTGTTGAAGATAACAGGTGTGCTCAAATTTAAGACCTACGTCAGATGTCTTAGCCACAGATGTCAGATGTCTTATGTTTTATCATAACACCGATAATCTTTAATTAAGGAGAGAACTGCTAGTGTGAGGAGCAAAATAACACTTATTCCATATCGATCCATCCTCACTTTCAGCAGCTACCACAGAGTCCCAGTACTAATACAGCCTACCTAGGAAACTGTGTAAATGGAAGAGTCCTGGAGATAGAAGTTGTTACCAAATGGATTATATTATGATTAGAAACAGATATAAAAACAGTGTTGTGAATTCCAATTCATATCCCAGTACCGACATAAACTCGGACCACAACCCTTGTGTTTTAAAAATGTACATAAGACTTGAATACTATGGTTGGCCCGGCTCACTAGACCTGTCGGTTAAACCGGACTGCGCGGCGACCGGGTGACGAACTCCTTGGGTTCGGGTTCACGCCCAGGGGTCGGCAAAAAAAAAAAAAAAAAAAACATTTCTCTCAGATTTACGGTGCCTATTATAGAATCAAGGCCGAAGGTTTGTGATATCCATTGTACCAAGCCAAAGGGTCAACAACTCATGGTTTCTGGATACCCCAAAAAAAGAATACTATAGCCAACAATCATCAAGGGAATATCAGATAGACACCTCAGCACTGAAGCAGCTAAATATAAGTTAACAGTATCTGGTAGAAGTGAAAAGTATATTTGTCAAGCTAATAGTTGAAAGCATGAAAAATATAGGCAGCAGAATTCAGGGGAGACAATCAGTACCTCATGCTAATGCTTCAGAACTAGTATACAAACAACAAATGCCAACTTACCACTGCAAGAAAGAAAGAAAAATCAAGGAAGGATGACTGAGGAAATTATTATTAAAATGATTCAAAGAAAGAAAGCAAAAAGCAATGTACAGTATGCTAAAATAGACAAAGAAATACATAATATGTGCAAAGTGGTTAAAGAGATGTATATAGAATCAGGAGAAATAAAAAAAAATAGAGATACTGGATATTAAACCTAACGCACAAGAAGTGCATGAAAACATAAAAAAGCTTTCAAGTAATAGATAACAATTTACACCAAATGGTTGCATCAGAAGAAAGTATGGAGAAATTTTAGTTGATAAGAATGACATAATCACAAGTTGACTGAAAACAAAGAGGATCTTTTTGCAAATAACAGAGGCATGAAACCAGAACTGTTTAATCTTCGTGATAGACCAAAAGTTTTAAAAACTAAAGTGGAAAAGGTTACTAAAAACATGAAGCAGGGAAAAGCCCCAGGTCCTGACAAAATACCAATGCAAATGATAAAATCATTATATCCATCTTTGGCGCTGATAGCGTCACTGAAGTTTGTAATGATTTTTGTAACTAGCTACATTTTAAAGAATTTGAAAACGTCCATTTTCATCTCACCGTTCAAAAGTCGAAAGCATTACGAGTGAAGAATACAGAACAATAAGTTTGATGAGCCATAAAACGAAAAAGAAAAAAAAAAACTTAACAGGATCATACAAGAAATAATAATATTAATCAAAAAATTAACAATGAAGTATCTCAGGAACAGTTTTGATTTCAGAAAAATAGTGGCACTGCGGAAGTCATAATTTGTCTTAAGTTGCTGACTGGGGGAAAAAAAAGAAGTCCAGAAAAGTATTTATGCATGTTTCATAGACTACAAAAAGACATCTGACAGGGTGCAACGTGAAAAGGTAATTGCATGCTTCAAAAATATAGGATTAGATAGAAAGGATATCAGAATTATTAGTAACCGATACTGGAAACAAGAAGCAACATTTAGACACAACAACATCGACTCACCACAGATAAAGATAAAAAGTAGAGTTCGACAGGGATATGTGTTAGCCCCAAACCTTTTCAACTCATCTGCAGGAAACAAGTTTAAACAGTTGAGGAATTGCCTGGACTGAATAATAACAGAAAAAGAAAGATATCATTGAAAGAAAAATAAACAATCTGAGATACGCCGGATACAGAAAGCGAGCAGGAGTTATAAAGAACTAGTGGATCGAGTCAACAGGCGAAGTGCAGTCTATGGTTTAGATATTAACATTCGAAAAACAAAAACTATGGTAATTAACCATAGAAAAGAACGGCCAACAGTGAACACCACAGTAAACCAAGAGCGAGTGAAACAAGTAACAAGTTTCTCCTACCTAGGACACGTTGAAAAAGATGATGGAAGAATCGAAACAGAAATCAAAAAGAGAACATGAATGACTAAACCCGTCTTCAGTAAGATGCGCAAATTACTGACAGCAAGAAAGTTAAAAAAAATTTTTTTTTTTTACTAAAATGAGAATCGTCAAATGTTATGTATGCCCAAACATGATATATGGTGCAGAAACTTTGACAATGAACAAGCAAGTAGAAAATCGAATGGAGTGTTTGGAGATGTAGGTATACAGAAGAATAGGTCCTAATTCATGGAAACAAAAACAGTCCAATACAGAGGTTCTGGAAAGACTACAAATAAAAAAAAAAAAAAACAATTTAAAAAAAAATTTATAAATAGACAATTTAAATACTCTGGCCACATTAACAGACGATAATGCTTTTTAAAACATCATGCTGGAGGGAAAGAGCAAGAGATTGGCAACGATACAAGTGGGAGGACAAAATCAAGAGATGAACGGGCTGCAGTCTGAGAGAGTGTGTAACCAGGACAAGAGACAGAGCATGATGAAGATCCAATGCAGCCAACCTCCATGGTGGAGTCAACATCTGACTGATTGAGTGAAAGCCCATTATTGCAGGTAGCTTAAATATTCGACTTTCTTTCATATGAGCTGTGACTGTCTACCAGATCATATCATTTCGCATAGGCCCTATTTTCTATAATAGATTTTAGCAACCTGTTGTGGCCAACAGTGATTTTTTTTTTTTGGTGAAATCAGCACTTTACATTTAAGGGGAGAAGAGTATTCCATATTATCGCTAGCAAATTTTCTATAATAATGCTGCAAGTTACTTGTATTATTATTCATTGCAAATTTCTATATTTTCGCTAGCAAAATTTTCAATTTTATTGCTAACAAATGTCCTATATTATCACTAACGAATTTTTATATTAATGCAAGCAAATCACCTATACTAACGGATACTAATAATGTTAAAGCTCTATAAAATCCTAGAAATCCTAGCTAATTTTCCATATAAATGCTCGCAAATTTCCCATATTAAAGCTAGATAATTTCCCATATTATTGCTTGCTAATTTCTCATTTTAATGGTCGCAAATGTCCCATATTAATGCTAACAAATTTCCTATATTAATTATAGTAGGTTTTCCATATTAATGAGGGGAATTCCCATATTATCGCTAAAAAATGTCTGTACTGAAGCGAGCAAATGTTCTATAATAATATTTTTGCTATCTTAATTCAAGTGGTCTGTCAGGAAAGAGCACTATTTATTTAAGTAACAAGATTAAATGGTACTTAATTTATAACTTACCCCTGACGTCACGACAACGTCGTGGGAGACATTCCCAATAAATTCAAGGGTGGTCAGGTTGTAGTTTCTCGCGATTTCTCTACAGTAAAGTTTACGGTTGGGGTTAGGGTTAGGGTTAGGATTAGAAGACACTAGATGAACACTCCAAAAATAAAACACCAAACAACAGCACACTTGCACCCCTTGAAATAATGGACTGTCAGGTCAGCTGTGGATTTCCCACGGGGTTTCGTGTTTGGGGTACGTTATAAATTAAGAACCGATTAAATGTCTACAGCTGGGGAGAATGCATTATTGAAAACAGACTAACAGTTTGTAGTTCAGGTAAAACGGATTCCTTATAAATCTGGCAAATATTTGGCTGTAATAATGCTAGGTTGGTGTCTGTGGCTTGGGCGTTGCGAACTCGCTTCGTGATGCTGGGGTGTCGGGTTCGATCCCAGCCTCAGACGATTTGACACCATACCGCCTTGTGCTGGCTTCGACAGTGGTATCAAGAGCTGACCGTTCAGTTTGCTCAGTCCTTAGGAATATCACCTCCTTCAGTCAAAGACAGTTATCATTTTGACCCCTCCTATCCCAAGGAGTTGAGGTTACAAACAGTAAATACTTAGATGTGAATGAGTTCAACAAAGACACGAAGGAACAGAAAGGGTTAAACTAGTCATGTAGATACAAAAAGTTAATAAGTTATTTGTGTGTGATAGAAGACAGCAGGAACATTACATCGGGTTTCGTGTGGGTTCAAAGGTCCTATTGTGGGGAGGGGGAAACCAGAATACGCCCACTGTCTTCCCAACAAGCATGTCGCAGGAGTCGGGTAAATGAGAGCTTCCTTCACAGTCGGAGTACTTCAGCCCGAGCGGCAAGGAACACCCAGCTGCATACCAGTAAAATGGATATACACGCAAAGCTAATGCCCTGGCACAAAACCAAAGTCCAGACTGAAGAACAACCAAAACTTTCCTGCGGAGTTTACAGACAAAGAGGATAATGATGAAAAAGAAAAAGAAGAAAAAGAAAAGGAAGAAGAAGAAGAAGAAGAAGAAGAAGAAGAAGAAGAAGAAGAAGAAGAAGAAGAAGAAGAAGAAGAAGAAGAAGAAGAAGAAGAAGAAGAAGAAGAAGAGAAGAAGAAGAAGAAGAAGAAGAAGAAGAAGAAGAAGAAGAAGAAGAAGAAGAAGAAGAAGAAGAAGAAGAAGAAGAAG
>CAJHNH020001330.1:162500-177877 GCA_905116865.2 Candidula unifasciata
ACTATGTCATCGGAATTGGAACTCTTCACTTGCTGCTGAAGATAGGAACCGAGCGCTTGTGGGAGTGTACCGAGCGCTGTGATGTCGATTCTTAATTCAACATTCATCATTGTGTATGTGTCCTACTGCTTATGCCGCAAAGCGCCGCAGAGTGGATCTAGTTATACGTAGGTTCCGGTCTTGTGTTCGTTACATAAATTGTGTTAATGTTATACAGCATTTGTGTAGTGTCCCTTTTAGTCCCCCCGCCCATGTTTTTCTTGGCCGACCTCTTGCCTTGTAGCCTGCTGTTCTCATATAACACACTCTAGTTGGTGGCTGATTTTTCTTCCATTCTGACAATATGACCAAACCATTTGATTTTTCTTTATGTTCTATGAAATCATTCAACGTTAGTGCGCCTACTGTTTCTCTAAGTGCTTCATCGGTGTGTTGGGTCCTTCAGTTTCCCTACACCACGTCGCTTCCTATAAAATGCCAACTGTTGCAGAGTCATCTACCTAATGGCTGTTACTTGTGATATATTATGTAGGTTTGCCTGTCTACATGTTTGACTGTCTCAGTCTGTCTCGGCTGTCTTCCTATTTGTCTACCTCCATCGTAACAGCAAGATGTATTCCTTTTCTCCTGGCGATGCTGTAACAGAAAATTTGTGGTGAGAACTGGCACCTTTTTTTTCGAGACATTTTGTGGTGAGTACTGGCACCGTTTTCAGACATTTTGTGGTGAGTACTGGCACCGTTTTCAGACATTTTGTGGTGAGTACTAGCACCTTTTTTAAAGACATTTTGTGGTGAGTACTAGCACCTTTTTTAAAGACATTTTATGTTGAGTACTGGCACCTTATTTTTAGACAATTTGTGTTGAGTACTGACACTTTTTTTTTAGACAATTTGTGGTGAGTACTGGCACCGGTTTTAGACATTATTTAGTGAGTACCAGTCCTGACCAGGCCCCAAAGAATATTAATGCGTACGGTCATAAAACGTTAGTTGTATACATTTCACAGTTTCACCGGGAAATCCAGGTAGATATTTAAATATGCACCTCGAATATCCATTTATCCATTTATCCATTTATCGTCATCCCAATGTGTCCCCGACTCCCCATAAGCTTACATGCAACCGGCTTATTTTCAGACTTTCTTTCTTGAACTGTCTTTTGAATTTTAGATTTTGTACTGGGGATGGGTGGAGGAGACGACCGAGCCTTAACAAGCATTTAGGATGTCGGTTTGAAAGATGTCATAGCATATCTGTATGTCTGTCAAAATAAACAGAACGTGAACTGTCCTTTTAAGTGTTACCTAGCAGCAGCATCAGCTGCAGCATCCGCAGCAGCATCAACTGCAGCAGCAGAAGAAGAAGGAAAGAAGAAGGAGGAGGAGGAAAAGAAGAAGAAGAAGAAGAAGAAGAAGAAGAAGAAGAAGAAGAAGAAGAAAAAGAAGAAAGAAGAAGAAGAAGAAGAAGAAGAAGAAGAAGAAGAAGAAGAAGAAGAAGAAGAAGAAGAAGAAGAAGAAGAAGAAAAAGAAGAAGAAAAATAAAGAAAAGAGGAAGAAGAAGGAGGAGGAGAAGAAAAAGAAGAAGAAGAACAACAACAACAGCAACAACAACAAGAATTAGAAGAAGAAAAAGACCACAAAAAGGATAATATGACTACTTTATAAGTTGTTTTAGAAAAAAAGAAATAAAATCTTCTGGTACTCACCGATTCGACAAATCGTTACAATCCGAAAGCAGTGTCACTTACTTCCACACTCAAAAGCGGTACGAACAATTAACTGTTGCATGGATATCACCAACAACAACAACACGCCAGTTGTAACTGGATAAAAACCCTAACCACAGACTTTTGAAGCTTGATATTTCCATACGAAAAAACTCGGTTCTTTCCCCGGCCGTACTTTACATATTGTTCAGATATCAAAACTCGTGATTTAGTTGCGTTTTCCCCGTCTTTCCTCACGAGGTTAGGAGATATTCAGACCCCGAGGACATGGCTGAGTTGTTAAATTACTGTAAATTTAGGAGACTGATGATGAAGTCACCAAAGTAATAATTATTTTAACAATACTCCAAGCGAAGATGAATAAAAACCGACGGATGTTTAAGAAAAACAAATGCTATCATATGAAACAGAGAAAATCCACAAACAGCGACAAAGAAACCGTCTATTGTTATGTATATTTATGCTTTTTCTTTTTATTCTTTCCTTTTCTTCTTTTTTTTTTTTTTTTAAATTCAACTTTAAATTTGCTGCGACTTGTTGTGGATGCCTTGAAGAACGCAAACGAATTTTCGCTTGGTAGGCGGCATATTTGATGTGTCGGATCTTAAGCTCGCCGTGATTGGTTCAACCTGGTGCCGATAAACCAATAAGATGACACGTGGGCGGAGTTGGAAAATGCCGTAACTGTCGAGCACAAGTCGCTGGAGGGACTTTTTTTTTTAGAGGATTCTAGCTAGGGTGGTTTGCGAAAGAGAAGGATGAGGAGGGTTTTTTCAAGAAAGAGGGGATGATGATCTAGAAGAATTCGAAGGAGAAGGGGTGGGTATGGGGTGTAATCATGTCATAGTTGCGTGTTATGTTCATTTGAGGCAAATACGAATTTTTATAACGTTATGGGTAGCGGATAGATATAAAATAAAGATGTGAAAAGACAGTCAAAGACGTTGCAGTGGCGACTTTTTGTAGACAGCAAGACCAGATTACAACACTTATCACTTGGCCGAGAGATGTCTGCTACTAATATAATGTATGCGGTATCTCTGTCCCCCTCTTTGTGACTGCCTTGTCTGCCTCCTCTTCATTACAGAGGACAGTTTTCTTCTATCCTGTTCTTTTACCATAATCTTCTTTGCAATGCATGCTTCCTTAATTACACAGGAAACGATAATCTCTTTCTGTCCCTCTCTCTAAAACGTTCTTTATATTTTTCTCTCCCCCCCCCCTTCTGCTTGACTCTCTCTCTCTCTCTCTCTCTCTCTCTCTCTCTCTCTCTCTCTCTCTCTCTCTCTCTATCTATCTCTCTCTCCGTATGCACCGTCTTCTTCCTCTTCTTTGTTCACTTACTGTAAACTCCGGAGCAAAGTTATGATTATTCGTCCATTTGAACTGTGACTGTGCCACAGCCTGAGATTTGCGTGTACATTCGTGCTGCTGTCTTTTTTGTGTGCCGTTCCTTGCAGCTCGGGCAGATGCACTTCGATTTCCCCATTTAGTCGACTCATACGACATGCTTATTATGGAGGCTATGTGTCTTTGCTTGTCCCCCCCCCCCCCACAATGGGCCCCGGAGCCCATAGGGGACATTTGTATCTGATCTTAATGACCAAATTAAGAGTCCCTGTTACCGTCTGCCTGACGCTTCTGCTCTTCTCTAGTCTACATAAGCGTTCTTCAATTGTCTACGTGTATGTTGTATGAGTGGGTGTTTAAGTGTATGTTGTATGAGTGGGTGTTAAGTGTATGTTCTATGAGTGGGTGTTTAAGTGTATGTTGCATGAGTGGGTGTTTAAGTGTATGTTGTATGAGTGGGTGTTTAAGTGTATGTTGTATGAGTGGATGTTTAAGTGTGTGTTGCATGAGTGGGTGTTTAAGTGTATGTTGTATGAGTGGGTGTTTAAGTGTATGATGTATGAGTGGGTGTTTAGGCATATTTTTTATAAGTGGGTGTCTTGAGGTATGTTGAATGAGTGGGTGCTAAGTGTATGTTATATAAGTAGGTGTCTACGTGTATGTTGTATGAGTGAGTGATTGTGTAGACGCATGTGTGTGTGTGAGAGACAGAGAGAGAGAGAGAGAGAGAGAGAGAGAAAGAGGAAGAGAGAGTGATAGAGAGAGAGAGAGTGTAAGGGCGAGTATGTTTGCGCATATTTGAATATGTGTGTGTAAGTAAATGCTTTCATGTATGTGTGAAGGCTTGTGTGTGCGCATGTGCCAGTACATGTATGTGTGAAGGCTTGTGTGCGCGCATGTGCCAGTACATGTATGTGTGAAGTGTTTGTGTGCGCGCATGTGCCAGTACATGTATGTGTGAAGGCTTGTGTGCGCGCATGTGCCAGTACATGTATGTGTGCAGTGTTTGTGTGCGCGCATGTGCCAGTACATGTATGTGTGAAGTGCTTGTGTGCGCGCATGTGCCAGTACATGTATGTGTGAAGGCTTGTGTGCGCGCATTTCATTGTGCTGGTGAGTGTGTGCTAGTGCAAGTGTGTGTAGGAATGTGTTTGACAGTCTAGGTCCTGCAAGTGTGTCAGGGTGCTTATGTATGTGTATGTGAGTGAGGACGTGTCAGTGCCCGCGTGTCTGTGTATTTCTTCTTCATCTTCTTCTTCTTCTTTTTCTTCTTCTTCTTCTTCTTCTTCTTCTTCTTCTTCTTCTTCTTCTTCTTCTTCTTCTTCTTCTTCTTCTTCTTCTTCTTCTTCTTCTTCTTCTTCTTCTTCTTCTTCTTCTTTCTTCTTCTTCTTCTTCTTCTTCTTCTTTCTTCTTCTTCTTCTTCTTCTTCTTCTTCTTCTTCTTCTTCTTCTTCTTCTTCTTCTTCTTCTTCTTCTTCTTCTTCTTCTTCTTTCTTCTTCTTCTTCTTCTTCTTCTTCTTCTTCTTCTTCTTCTTCTTCTTCTTCTTCTTCTTCTTCTTCTTCTTCTTCTTCTTCTTCTTCTTCTTCTTCTTCTTCTTCTTCTTCTTCTTCTTCTTCTTCTTCTTCTTCTTCTTCTTCTTCTTCTTCTTCTTCTTCTTCTTCTTCTTCTTCTTCTTCTTCTTCTTCTTCTTCTTCTTCTTCTTCTTCTTCTTCTTCTTCTTCTTCTTCTTCTTCTTCTTCTTGACTTTCTCTGTAACCACTTCATGTATCGAAGGAGATATAATGTTTTACTTATTGCTCTTCTGGTCGCCTCGAACACAGACACATCGTGTCAATGTAGACTTGGCCTACCGTGTGCTCTGCGTCGTTCTTCTCTTCTGGAGTATGCCTTCTATGGTTTTGCGTTACAAGCCATTCACTGTAAGTGGCTAAACAATTCGATTTGCTGTCTTTGTATGCAATTTAGAACATGTTCTGAGCCGACATTTTCTTCCCTGACCTCATCTCTGATTGCACCACTTATGGTCACTCATGGAGCCCTTCCCTGACCTCATCTCTGATTGCACCTCTTATGGTCACTCATGGAGCCCTTCTCTGACATCTAGTTTCTATGGTTACAGATACTGTGTATTTTTGCACATGTATTGTGCCCCGTTTAAGCAGGCGTGTCTGAAAAGTCGAAATAAAGACACTACAGTAAAAGGAAAAAAAAAAAAAAAAGAGTAAAAGACCCTTTTCCACGCCTTTAGGCGTATAAGGCATATAGGGCTAGACCTACATTTATATAGACAACACTACAGTAGAGCTATCAAAGTCTTTTAAAATGGGTATTTTATAAAAAAACGCAAAAGATAGAGGAGAGAAAAGATAGAAAATGGTAAGAAAAACATAAAGTTTATATCTGCTCTACATGGCCACTTACAATAATTAGACAGTGTTGCGGTATAAGACTTCATTAGCAAAACAAAGACAAGAAACCTGTTTATTGTAAGTGGTTTTTTTAAAGCCACATATATTTTGTATTCTATTTTCTATCGACTCTCTTACTTATCTTTTGCAATTTTTTTTTTCGGACTGTTTCCCAGCGCGAGTGCCCCCCCCCCCCCCCCCTTTTTCTCCCAACCCCGTTTCACTATGAGTAGGCCTCAGTCATTAAACAGCTACGTTACTTAATTTTTGTTTTTTGAGAGGCAGTTATATCATCCGCTCTCTTATTACGTGCTGATTAACAAAGTACCAGAAAATGAAAAAGAAAATGTTACGTGCTGATTAACAAAGTACCAGAAAATGTAACAGAAAATGTTACGTGCTGATTAACAAAGTACCAGAAAATGTAACAGAAAAAGTTACGTGCTGATTAACAAAGTACCAGAAAATGTAACAGAAAATGTAACGTGCTGATTAACAAAGTACCAGAAAATGTAACAGAAAATGTTACGTGCTGATTAACAAAGTACCAGGAAATGAAACAGAAAATGTTACGTGCTGTTTAACAAAGTGCCAGAAAATGTAACAGAAAATGTTACGTGCTGATTAATAAAGTGCCAGAAAATGTAACAGAAAATGTTACGTGCTAATTAATAAAGTACCAGAAAATGTAACAGAGAATGTTACATGCTGATTAACAAAGTACCAAAAAATGTAACAACAGAAAATGTTACGTGCTGATGAAGCACGGCTACTTTATAATTGTTAACTGCGCTGAGCTGTGACGACGCATGAGGGCCTATGCCAGTTGGCAGGGCACATGATGATGACTGCGCTTTATTGGGAAGCTGGCTAATTCTGACTTTTAATGAATATAAAGTTGAGAACGGCCAATAAATCAGAGAAGTGCCAGGGAAATTGCTGGTATCAGAGACAACGCTTGTAAGAGAACGACGATATCGACAAACTGCCCTGGGCACATCACGAGGAGAAATGAGCAGAGAATCTCCCAACAGGCACCACAATGGGAAACACATGGACTGAGCACATGAGGACTTCCAAAAGGCAACCCTCAACCGAAAGTTCATAAAAGGCCACAGATGCTGGACTGAATTCCATCCATGACACTGAAACACTTTCCCAGAATTGAATGGAGTGGAGGAATAAACTAGGAGCTATATGTGACATATACTGGCATAAAGGGATAATGACAATGATGACAATGATAATAATGATAACGATGGTGATGACGATGATGATGATGATGATGCCATGATGATAATGCTATGATGTTGATTGTGATGAGGATGATAATGATAATGATGATGATAACCATGATGATGATGATGACGACGACGATGATGATGAAAATGATGATAATGCTGATGAATATGACGATAATGTTATGATAATGATGATGATGGTGATGCTGATGATAATAATGAAAACGATGATGACTATAATAATGCTGATGATGATGATAATGACGATGATGATGATAATAATGATTATGATAATGATGATGATAATGATGATGATAATGATGATGATAATGATGATAATAATGATGATGATAATTGTGATGATGATGATGATGATGACCATGATGATGATGACGATGATGATGATGATGATGATGATGATGATGATGATGATGATGATGATGATGATAATGAAAATGATGATAATGCTGATGATGATGATGATAATGTTATGATGATGATGGTGATGCTGATGTTTATTTAACGGTTCAACATCATGGCTTATGGTGACCCTCAGCGTGGTGCACGAACTCCGTTGCAACGGCGAGGATCCTAAAATAATTTGGGTAGATTTTTAACTTCATCACATTTTTTCCCGGGCAGCGCATTTAGGCTATTCTTCTTCGATTTCCAACTGCCACGGTAATTTTTACTTGCGCAGCAATACACACGGGCGTCCGGTCTTACTACCCAGAGACCAGGGAAATTACTAGAAGCCCACGTGGAAAAAAAATCCCAGCCTTCACCAGGGTTTGAACCAGGGACTTTCAGCACAGTGGATCTTGAAGGCCTTACCAGATACCCATCTAATGCTGGGTGGATCTGGGAGGCAAGGCCATTCTTTAAAAAAAAAATGACCAGCAAAGTGAGGACTAGGACTCACGACTCAAGGCAGCTCCGAAAATGCTTAGGTGAAATAGATTTAAAAAAAAAAGGGATTTTCAAGCATAGTTGTTTGTTCTGTCTTGGAAAGTAAAACCTTTGAAATAGCAGGCTAGCAAGTTACTGGCCACTGAGCTACCGCAACAACTGGAGCCTCTAATGATGGCGCCGACTGACTCACAAAGGGCAGTCAGACGTCTTGTGATCAAATGTGACTCGCTGAGAACCCCGTGTGACAGACACGAACCACATGTCGTCACATTTGTTTACCCATGTCACGTTTACATACACTGATTACTGAGTCTATGGTTAAACTTGTTAATCTGTTGGTGTCTTTTCGGAGATCCATTCTTCAGGTTCCCACCTCATACGGGCAGATCAATGAAAACACTGATCATGGGCACAGCTTGAATAGCTCGGCCTAGTAGTTAACAACGATTGTGAACACAACAATTGTTAACAACAATCTGTTGAAATGAAGTTATAAGGGGAACTGCCCATGGTAATTTTACTGCTTAACAGCATTCGATAAGAAACTCTTTCAATAATAAACACGACACTGCGATCGGAATACATCAAACAATGATGAGATTAACTTTCTTAAACCTGGAGGCCGGAGTACAACTGGTGAATAGTGAATCAGGAACTGACGTCACAGCACTCGGGACACTCCCATATGCGCTCCGTACCCATCTTCAGCAGCAAGCGAAGAGCTCCAATTCCGACGGTACCAGTAACTGTCTGAATGTATATCTGCCCAGCCTTTCCCTTTAGTGTTGAGAGTCGACCAGATCCCCTGTTAACTTCCCGACATCCTCCTCAGACCGTAATGATCTATTTGTGCCTCCGCACTGTTTACTTGCTACCAAAGGGCAGTAATAACATTTAGCTTATCATACATCAATTCACTACCACGTGGTGCAGAATCAACCTGTCCATCTTATTCCTCATTTACTAACACACCTGGAGATACACATAACTGGAGATAAAATGCCATGAACGATAATTACATAGGACCTCTGAAGTGATGCTTGTCACTCTGCACTAGCATGACTGTCTCCACCTTTCTCAACATGCTCCGTTAGTCAGTTACGACCAGCTACTGTGTACAGCTAATTCTTCAGCCAGAGGAAGGCAGCTGGAGTACAACTAATACAGACGGCTCCTTGTTATAAACGTTAAATAACAGTCTTCCCAAGGACGAATATTTGGCCGCAGCAAAGATCAAAACAGTTGCATACAAGAGAGTGAGGAGCAACTGCCAAATTCATACTCTGGTCTTCTTCTTCTTCTGTCTGTCTGTCTGTCTGTCTGTCTGTCTGTCTGTCTGTCTGTCTGTCTGTCTGTCTGTCTGTCTGTCTGTCTGTCTGTCTGTCTGTCTGTCTGTCTGTCTGTCTGTCTGTCTGTCTGTCTGTCTGTCTGTCTGTCTGTCTGTCTGTCTGTCTGTCTGTCTGTCTGTCTGTCTGTCTGTATGTATGTGTGTGTGTATGTATGAAAAGAAGAAGAAGAAGAAGAAGAAGAAGAAGAAGAAGAAGAAGAAGAAGAAGAAGAAGAAGAAGAAGAAGAAGAAGAAGAAAAGAAGAAGAAGAAGAAGAAGAAGAAGAAGAAGAAGAAGAAGAAGAAGAAGAAGAAGAAGAAGAAGAAGAAGAAGAAGAAGAAGAAGAAGAAGAAGAAGAAGAAGAAGAAGAAGAAGAAGAAGAAGAAGAAGAAGAAGAAGAAGAAGAAGAAGAAGAAGAAGAAGAAGAAGAAGAAGAAAAAAGAAGAAGAAGAAGAAGAAGAAGAAGAAGAAGAAGAAGAAGAAGAAGAAGAAGAAGAAGAAGAAGAAGAAGAAGAAGAAGAAGAAGAAGAAGAAGAAGAAGAAGAAGAAGAAGAAGAAGAAGAAGAAGAAGAAGAAGAAGAAGAAGAAGAAGAAGAAGAAGAAGAAGAAGAAGAAGAAGAAGAAGAAGAAGAAGAAGAAGAAGAAGAAGAAACCATTTCGCAGTTGCAGAAGCACACAATAATTCACATACGACGAGGAATTAGGTCACATGTAGAAAGTAGAAAATTAAAAAATCGCCAGAAAACGTCCATGTCATCAAGAAGAAGAAGAAGAAGAAGAAGAACAACAACAACAACAACAGGAACAGCAATTTCAAAGTATCAGAACACCCAAAAGGCAGTGGCACGTAACTCGGCAGTCTAACACCTATGTCACCACACCTCCAGATCTGTTTGGCACAAATTACCCCAATGAGAACGTTCAATTTAAAGCAAGACCCGACCTGTCAGCAGTAGTAAAGCCATATTTAAAGTCAAACCCAAGGACGCTGACTGAAACTAGTCTGCTGCCTTCTCGGTCTGCGGGTTTCTCTTTAAATGGCGTCGTTGTTACCGAATGGTTAGAACACTGGGTTCAAGTGCGATGCAGGGAGGTGAGGAGCCTGTTCGGAGCCTCGTTTTACAGCGCCATCTAGCACGCGTGTCGTAGAATTATACGAGCCCTTTTATTGGCTACGTTAGACTTCCTATTTGACATAGACAGCTTGGTGACATTTTGTGGCCCCATGTAACTTCCTTCAATGTTTGTTTTCCCAACTGCGGGGAATGTAAGTTTTCGGTTTACTTTTCCGCAGCACACCTATTTAGGCAGCGACATAGAGGGAGTTGGAAGAGCAGGTAAAGTGAATGTAAAAGACAATTTCACATGCCTTTAGGCGTATTGGGCATATAGGGCTAGACGTATGTTTTGAAGATCAGTCGAGACACTTTAGGTGATGTGGTCAACAAAAGTGTACCTGGTACCAATTTAAGGCTAGGTGGACTTCGCAGTCAAGGTCATTTGTGGGGGGGGGGGGGGGGGGAGGGGGTGGGGACCGGCTCCATTAGGATCTGAACCACAAATCTTCTAATCCGCAGGCGAGCATCTAGCTGAGAAATCATGTCGGCTCCCATAAAATCAGTTTGGTTTATAAAAGTAGTTGGTGACCCTATGTATTTCGAGGGGAGACTGGGTCCACTGCTTCCTAACAAACATGTCGTAAAAGACGACTAAATATGAGTTTTGGGGTATCTGATTTTCCTGTCCCTAATGGTATAAACACCGTATCCTAGCTCAATAATACAATGTATCAACAACGTACTATAGGTGAATGTAGCGAAAGAAGACGAAGAAGAAGAAAAAGAAAGAAAGAAAGAAAGAAGAAGAAGAAGAAGAAGAAGAAGAAGAAGAAGAAGAAGAAGAAGAAGAAGAAGAAGAAGAAGAAGAAGAAGAAGTAGAAGAAGAAGAAGAAAAAGAAGAAGAAGAAGAAGAAGAAGAAAAGGGTGCAAATACAACGAGGAAGTTGAGACTTTTAACGTAATAAATAATGTTAGCAGTCATATTTCCAACCATTATTAAATCTGGTATATGCTGACAGAAGCATTATTTAAGACCAATAGGCACTCGATATGTAATGTCATTACCTCGGCCGCATTTACTTTCCATGATATTTCCTATTAGCAGTTTTTAGGTGAGTCGACCTGGAAGCCAAGGTCGATCACAGAAATCCCTATCAATATGGATTCGTTCCTAGAAGCTTCCAGAAGAGAACTGCTTGCATCACGTAATAAAGGATCAGGAGCAGATCGTGGATTTTCTATGCTGAATATCCCAGTGTTCGAGGCAACGATCAGGCTGATAGATTAGCTGATGCCGTCCCTCCGGGCGGTGAGCTAGATTATGATAAAATGAACTTGGTAATAGCTCTCTTGGATCAAAAGGACAATGCAGTAGAACAGACAGAATCTATACACTGCAAGATTGATTAATTCAGCCTGTAGTGCGTTAAGATTCTGGAAGATATTCAGCCCTGAAAGGAAAACGCTGACTGGCTGAGCTTAAATCAGGTTGCAGCTGATACTGTAAGCACGTCGACTCCACGACGGGGACGGAGAAATCATTTGAATATCGCGAGTGCATTGATGTCAGTAGGAGGCCGACGTGGTGTAGTGGCTAGACGCTCGCCGGCGGGTCGGAAGATCTTTGGTTCGGTTCCTGACGGGGCAGGGACTTTTTTTTTTCAAAAATGATCTTTGCTCCCAGGTCTACCCAGCCTTGAGTGGGTAGCAGGTTCTGTCCTGGAAAGTAAAGGCGGCCGGTGTGATGCTGACCACATCACCCACCAAGTGCCGTTTGATTTATAAAACATAGGTCTTGCTCTATAAAACCAATACACCTGAAAAGAGTGGAAAGGTGACCTTATGTGATGTCAGTTCTTGATTCATTCATCATTCATTCATTCATTCATTCAGTCCGTATGAGACGCAAGATTTCACTGAGATTGTTAGGCTAAAATCTGCGAAAGTCGAAATACACAACTAGGACATTTATTAGTAAAACTCAAATAGTCATTAACTGGTATCTGAGCACAACACAAAATTAGACATTAAATGAAACGACAAAATCCCCAATGTGATGGTTTTAAAAAAAAATATTTGGGGTTGGGGGACAAATCTATAAATCAAAAAGTAAGTGAAAGATGCTGACACTTGATATGACATAAATTGCGAGAACTTGCCAACAGGAAAAAGAATGGTCCTTAAAATGGGATCTAAATGACATAAGGATTTTTTTTTTTAATTGAAAAGAGCAATAATTACAGTGTCAAGTGAATAAGTGACTCAACTAGACACTGACTCTGTACTAGACATTGACTCTGTACTAGACACTGACTCTGTCATTGAGTCTGAACTAGAGATTGACTCTGTACTAGACACTGACTCTGTACTAGACATTGAGTCTGTACTAGACATTGACTCTGTACTAGACACTGACTCTGTACTAGACACTGACTCTGTACTAGACAGTGAGTCTGTACTAGACATTGAGTCTGTACTAGACACTGACTCTGTACTAGACATTGAGTCTGTACTAGACATTGACTCTGTACTAGACACTGATTTTGTACTAGACATTGACTCTGTACTAGACACTGACTCTGTACTAGACATTGACTCTGTACTAGACACTGACTCTGTACTAGACACTGACTCTGTACTAGACATTGACTGACTCTGTACTAGACACTGACTCTGTACTAGACATTGACTCTGTACTAGACATTGACTCTGTACTAGACATTGACTCTGTACTAGACACTGACTCTGTACTAGACATTGACTCTGTACTAGACATTGACTCTGTACTAGACATTGACTCTGTACTAGACACTGATTCTTTACTAGACACTGACTTTGAACATAACACTGGCTTCGTACAGGAAACTGACTCTGTACTAGACATTGACTCTGTACTAGACATTGACTCTGTACTAGACATTGAGTCTGTACTAGACATTGACTCTGTACTAGACATTGAGTCTGTACTAGACATTGACTCTGTACTAGACACTGACTCTGTACTAGACATTGACTCTGTACTAGACATTGAGTCTGTACTAGACATTGACTCTGTACTAGACATTGAGTCTGTACTAGACATTGACTCTGTACTAGACACTGACTCTGTACTAGACATTGACTCTGTACTAGACATTGACTCTGTACTAGACATTGACTCTGTACTAGACACTGATTCTTTACTAGACACTGACTTTGAACATAACACTGGCTTCGTACAGGAAACTGACTCAGTAACCGACACTATGCACTCGACGATGACTTTATACACAACAATGCCTCAATACACAACAAATCCTCAATACACAATGCCTCAATACACAATGCCTCAATACACAATGCCTCAATACACAACAATGCCTCAATACACAACAATGCCTCAATACACAACAATGCCTCAATACACAACAGTGCCTCAATACACAACAATGCCTCAATACACAACAGTGCCTCAATACACAACAATGCCTCAATACACAACAATGCCTCAATACACAACAATGCCTCAATACACAACAATGCCTCAATACACAACAATGCCTCAATACACAACAATGCCTCAATACACAACAATGCTTCAATACACAACAATGCCTCAATACACAACAATGCCTCAATACACAACAATGCCTCAAAAGACAACAATGCCTCAATACACAACAATGCCTCAATACACAACAGTGTCTCAATACACAACAATGCCTCAATACACAACAATGTCTCATTACACATCAGTGCCTCAATACACAACAATGCCTCAATACACAACAATGCCTCAATACACAACAATGCCTCAATACATAACAATGCCTCAATACACAACAAGGCCTCAAAACACAAAAATGCCTCAATACACAACAGTGTCTCAATACACAACAATGTCTCAATACACAACAGTGCCTCAATACACAACAATGCCTCAATACACAACAGTGTCTCAATACACAACAATGCCTCAATACACAACAATGTCTCAATACACAACAATGTCTCAATACACAACAGTGCCTCAATACACAACAATGCCTCAATACACAACAGTGTCTCAATACACAACAATGCCTCAATACACAACAATGTCTCAATACACAACAATGTCTCAATACACAACAGTGCCTCAATACACAACAGTGCCTCAATACACAACAGTGCCTCAATACACAACAGTGTCTCAATACACAACAATGTCCCAATACACAACAATGTCTCAATACACAACAATGTCTCAATACACAACAGTGTCTCAATACACAACAATGTCTCAATACACAACAATGCCTCAATACACAACAGTGTCTCAATACACAACAATGCCTCAATACACAACAATGTCTCAATACACAACAATGTCTCAATACACAACAGTGCCTCAATACACAACAGTGCCTCAATACACAACAGTGCCTCAATACACAACAGTGCCTCAATACACAACAATGTCTCAATACACAACAATGTCTCAATACACAACAATGCCTCAATACACAACAATGCCTCAATACACAACAATGCCTCAAAAGACAACAATGCCTCAATACACAACAATGCCTCAATACACAACAGTGTCTCAATACACAACAATGCCTCAATACACAACAATGTCTCATTACACATCAGTGCCTCAATACACAACAATGCCTCAATACATAACAATGCCTCAATACACAACAAGGCCTCAAAACACAAAAATGCCTCAATACACAACAGTGTCTCAATACACAACAATGTCTCAATACACAACAGTGCCTCAATACACAACAATGCCTCAATACACAACAGTGTCTCAATACACAACAATGTCCCAATACACAACAATGCCTCAATACACAACAATGTCTCAATACACAACAATGTCTCAATACACAACAGTGCCTCAATACACAACAGTGCCTCAATACACAACAGTGCCTCAATACACAACAGTGTCTCAATACACAACAATGTCCCAATACACAACAATGTCTCAATACACAACAATGTCTCAATACACAACAATGTCTCAATACACAACAATGTCTCAATACACAACAATGTCTCAATACACAACAATGTCTCAATACACAACAATGTCTCAATACACAACAATGTCTCAATACACAACAATGTCTCAATACACAACAATGTCTCAATACACAACAATGTCTCAATACACAACAGTGCCTCAATACACAACAATGTCTCAATACACATCAGTGCCTCAATACACATAAGTGCCTCAATACACAACAATGCCTCAATACACAACAATGTCTCAATACACATCAGTGCCTCAATACACATAAGTGCCTCAATACACAACAATGCCTCAATACACAACAATGTCTCAATACACAACAATGTCTCAATACACAAC
>CAJHNH020001331.1:0-90000 GCA_905116865.2 Candidula unifasciata
ACTATGATGCAGAAACCCAGGCCTATTAAGATAGCTACAGAGAAACTGCTAAATACCAACCTTGGCTTACAGTATGTGGTAATGCTCACAGATGCTAAATCAGTACTTGAAGCACTCCAGTTTAGGAAACTACCAGAATTGCAAACACTGCTGACACAACTCAGCGCTCAGCGAAGAGTCGTAATGCAGTGGATACCGTCTCATTGTGGAGTGCCTGGAAATGAGAAAGCTGATCAACTGGCAGGGGAAGGTGCGAAAAAAGAGCAGCCAGATGTACCAGTCACATACCACCAAAAGAAAAGAATCATTAGATCGATCGGGAAACCGCCGGCCCCAGCACAAGACGACTGTTTTGTTATGGACAGACCAGAACAAGTCATTATCTTCCGCCTCGGAACAGGGCACAACCGATTGCGTGGCCACATGTGCACAAAGTTCAAGATAGGTGTGTCGGCCGTGTGCACCTGTGGAAATGTGCCCCAGACCGCAGAGCATGTGCTCCAGGACTGCACCGATTTTGACGCATTAGGGCAAACCTTTTGGCCAGAGAGAACAACGGTGGAACGTGAACTCTATGGACCACTGAATGAACTAACAACGACAGTGAAGTTTATACAGGAGACAAAACTGCTGATATAGATAACTTATTTCAGGCGAACGAAAGAAGGAGAAGAAAATAAACAAATCCTTCTCCTTAGTAGACTTTCACAATAAATACATTGACAAGATCAAATTTATTGCTTCAGGACATCAACAGCACCTACATATATAACATTCAATATATATATATATATTGAAGGGCAATATATTATCAATATATTATATATATATAGAGTAAGTATATATATATATATATATATATAAACGCAATAATTTCTATATTTAAAAAATTGAAAGAGATTGTTCCATACATTATAACTGTACCATATTTTTTACTCACTCATTTAAAAAGCTGCCGTAAGTTATTGTTCCATACATTGTTATATACCATATTTTTCTTCATATATTTACTTATAAAGCTGCCGTAATGGCTATATATATCATATATATATATATATATATATATATATATATATATATATATATATATATATATATATATATATATATATATATATATAAAAAAAGTTTAGTACTTTTTCCCAAAAATAATTTCGGCAGCCCTTGTTGAGACAAGTTTTCTTTTACATCACGTGACCACAGGGACTCTACACAATTTAATCAGTGGCTGGCCGGTGGTCAAAGGCTAAACTGAAATTCTTTCTCCATTAGTAGACCGCCTAGATGTCGCAGTAGCGTAGTAGCTACACGCTCTCCTGTCAGCCGGAAAATCTAGGGTTCAAATTTGTAACCCGATTTTATCTCCTCCAAAACTGATCATGGCACCAAGGTCGAAGCATTTTAAAATGGGCCCAAGAAATGTCATGAGGCGGCCGGCGTGATGCTGGTTGGTGACAGAGCAGCAATTCTAAAAACTGCCAGTACTGCACACAAGGTATCTAATCAAACGTACCTACCGGTACGTACCACAAACTGTCTTTTACTGAAGTGCTGATAAAAAGTCATTTGAAAAAAAATCAACAAAGTTTGGGTGCTGTCTACAATGGCGTACTGGCAAAAGAAAAAACCCGTCCAGTTTTATACGAACAATGTGCGCCTCTATGACTTCGACGTTCTCGAATTTGTTAAACTCCATGTCTGTATAGCTTTCGGGACCCAATCGGGGACGAGGGGAGGGGGTATGGAGAATAGGTTGACTGTCTCTTACACGCATGTCGTAAAGGGTAACTAGTTTGTGGTTTGCTGAAATAACAATTGTTAGACCAAAAGACGACAATTTCGCAGCCTTGTTGTTAACCATAAAATACATCAACCGCCCTTTTAGGGCGAAAGAAAAACAAGTAGTAGTAGTAGAAGAAGAAGAAGAAGAAGAAGAAGAAGAAGAAGAAGAAGAAGAAGAAGAAGAAGAAGAAGAAGAAGAAGAAGAAGAAAAAGAAGAAGAAGAAGAAGAAAAAGAAGAAGAAGAAGAAGAAGCAGAAGAATAAAAAGAAGCAGAAGAAGAAGAATAAGAATAAGAAGATAAAGAAGAAGAAAAAGAAGAAGAAGAAGAAGAAGAAGCAGAGAAGAAGACGTAGAAGAAGTAGAAGAAAAAGAAGAAGAAGAGGAAGGAGCAGAAGAAGAAGAAGAAGAAGAAGCGGGAGATTAATAATAATAATTTTAATAATAATAATAAAAACATGAGAAAAATAAGAAAAAGAGAAGGAAATAAAAAGAAAGAAGAGAAGAGCAACACGTTTACCACTTCCCTCCCTCATGTAGCAGGTCCTTTGCAGAACGTCGCTTTCATCACAGTCTGCCTGTAAGAAACTCGGTCTCTCGCCAGTTCTCCCGCCTCATGAACTTTCAAACTCAAGGAGTCACTTATATCCTGTGCCCATCTTCGTGTCGGTCGGCCCCTGCCCCTCCTTCCTGGTACCATGCCTTCTTCTATAATTTTTTCCAATCCGTCGAGGCGCTTGATATGACCAAAATATTTCAGCTTTCGAGAAAGGATGCTATTTATTAGCCAATCTTCCTTGATGTTCAGATCTTTTAAGATGTCAATATTTCTCATCTTCTTTGTCCAAGATATTCTGAAAATCTTTCTATAGCATTTCAGCTCAAAAGCCCCTATTCTCTTTCTTAAGGACTGAGAGATAATCCACGACTCACATCCGTATGTAGCCACAGGGAAGATGAATGCTCTCAAAATTCTAATTTTTGTCTCCTTGCTGGTGCTTAACCATAGACTTTTAAGACTGTTCAATCTTTGCATTGCTATAGCCATCCTCCTTTTAATTTCTGTCGAACAGTCTCCATTGTTGTTTCTTATAGAGCCTAGATATAAATCCTTACATAGTATGATTTAATTTTCACTGTAGACTGTTGTTTGTTCTCACGGGTTGCGGACCAACAATTCGAGAGTGGCACCGTGGAAAAAGGACTATGGTTGTCGCCACGGATTATCTCCAAAGCCAACAGTATGCGCACTGTAGCCATTCTTCTTTGCAGAGACGGCTTGTATTCTGTAGCACAAACCTCAAATAAAGAAGACAATGAAACACTGATACAGTCCAGAATACCATTGTTTGTCAAACGATGTCATTTTTCATTCCTTGTCGTTTCTCTAACAATATATCATTAGGGAATAACATCAGTCTATTTATTCCCCGGGTCCCCGCCATTCCATTATAAATTGTATGAAACACTCTTGGGTGAACAACATTTTGCCGTGACATGATTGCCGCAATTTTAGAGACTGTCATACATTTCCAGTAAAGATAATTCAAGATTGTTAGACCTAGAAAAAATGTAAGGAAAAGTACACAGACAGACGGTCTGAAAAGAAAACAACAACCCGAGTTATTTGTGTGTCATTTTCGTGTGGTATTCTAAAATACTGGAAATTTTCAGACTTTCCCAGTTTCCCGTGGGTCTGGTGAATTTAACTGCATATGAATTGAGCAGATATCAAAGATAGTTCTTCTTTTGTCATACTGTTTATGTTGTAAAGCGTTTTGGAGAGCAACATCTTCAGATTTAATTTCATATCTTTTGCAAGTTGTGTTAGTGTCATACTGCTTTTCTGAAGTGTTTATTTTACTCCCTCTATCTTACTACCTCTTTCTTGGTCGGCCTGTTGCCTTGTGGGAGTCATCGTGGCTGAGAGGCTAGACGCTCGCCGTGGATCGGAAGATCGTGGGTTCGCTCTCTGGCGGAGCCGGACTTTTTCCAAAAATGACCTTGACTCCCAGGTCGATCCAGCCTTGAGTGAGTACCGAGTGCAGTCCCGGGAGATAAAAAGCGGCCGGCGTGATGCTGACCATATCACCCATCGTGTACCGATTGGTCTATAAAAATATAGGTCTAGTCCTGTATGTCGGCTCTGTGACTAAGTCGATGCGAACGCTTCGTAATGCCGGGATGCCGGGTTCGATCCCAACTGCGGACTATGCGCCTTGCGTTGGTTTCGACAGAGGTATCAAGAAAGCCGACCGACCAGAAAGCAATGGCAAACTACTGGACGTAAATTTGCCTAGAAAAACAACACAACAGCCACGGGCTGTTCGGGTTGGTTCTGCAACGTCCTGTAAAGGATACGCAACTAACCTTATAGTCCTGTATGCCCTATACACCTAAAGGTGTGGAAAAGGGTCCTTTCCTTTTTATTTTTTTAATTTACTGTTGCCTTGTAGCTTGCTGTTCTTATGTAGTATGTTCTAGCTGCTGGCTGGTTTTATTCAATGTTATCTGTGTGGTATTTTAAGACAGTTCTTGAGTGTTTGTGAGTCTGTTTATTCATTGCATGAGTCCCAAATGTAAGTCATCATTGGAGCAATCATGGGTCATTTTTATTGAGTGGAATGAAATCAGGGAGACGGAGGAGAAGGGTGTAATAATGGAAAATCATCACTAACCCAGTGTAAAATGCGAACAAGAGTATCTCTCAAGCTAAGCGACCTAACCTCATTGAAAATAGACTTATCTATCTCCTCTCTGACAAAGATATGACCATCTCCTCTTTAACAACAAAGTCTATTACCATCTACTCTCTGACAAAGATATGACCATCTCCTCTTTAACAACAAAGTCTATTACCATCTACTCTCTGACAAACGTCTCATGGCATGAAAGGACATTCTGTCTGTCTCTGTTTGTATGTCAGTCTGTCTACGTCTGTCCGTCCGTCCGTTCCTCTGTGTCTATTTGCATCTGTGTCTGTCTGTCTGTATGTATGTGTCTGGTGTATCTATCCATTCGTTTTTCTCTCTATGCCTGTCCCTTCCTGTTCGTCTGTTTGTCAATGTCTGTCCGTATGTCTGTCTGTATATTTGCATATATATGTACGTCTGTACTTATATGTCTTTTTCTCTCTTTCAGATTCTTTCTAGATCTCTCTCTCACTCACGTACATCTCTCTCTCTCTCTCTCTCTCTCTCACTCACGTACATCTCTCTCTCTCTCTCTCTCTCTCTCTCTCTCTCTCTCTCTCTCACGTACAATCTGGCGACTTGGGGTTAACTCTTCCAAACAATATCCATTGAACACGCGGACAAGATTAAATTCACTTGCCTTGAAAATCGGACCAGACAAAGCTCAAGGAGCCGCCTAAATCTCCAAGACGGAGTCAATCAAGCTTGCCCAGGATGTCAAGGAAGCGCAGAGCATGCGTGAAAGACCTCCATCACTTTATTCCAAGATTCGGGTTCTACCCATACGGGCGTGCAACACAACAGATCGGCGTGTCTTTCTAATCAAATGTCTTGCATATATCGCTTGAGGATCGTGTACTACCAATTAAATATCAAATTAGAAATGAAATAAATCACATCACGACAATTTTTGAAAAGTACTCACACACCATATTTGACGGCGAAGACGCAGACACAACGAAAACCTGAAAAAGGAAAAACGGGGGGGGGGGGGAAGGGGGGGGGAGTTGGGTGGGTGGATTTGAGGGTAGGAGGGGGGTAGCTGGGCTAGCCCCTTTACAAATCTAGAGGGGGAGGGGGCTGGGAGGTGGGATCCTCGATGGCTTAAGCTTTGTTTGTGTGCGAAATAACAAGGATACTAATTCTTTTTTGGAACCATTCCGTCTTTCAAAACGATAGTGTTATATATTGCAGATCTGATAAGGAGAGCTAACCAAAGACCCAAGCAACTTTTTTTTTTTTCCAAATCAGAAATGGATCTTATTCAGATAAGCGTTCAAGGAAGTACAATTGCCATAGTTAAGCAAATTATTCTTCATACGAGAAATTTGCCATTTGGCGATGGCGAGTATGATCAGAAAGACCCTCCAGCGAACCTTCTCCATAGCACAAAGCCTGGGTGGTATTGTATAGACCAGTGTTTCCCAAACTTTTCTTAGTCACGGCGCCTTTTTTTTTTTTTTTTTTTTCAATTAAAATGTTTACACGGAGCCCTAACCTAAGTTACAGTATTACTATTCGTATGTAAGATAGAAAAAAAAAAAAAAAAAAAAAAAAAAAAAACACGTGTATCTTCGAATATTTCGCGGTGAACCTATGAAGAGGTCGCGGCTCCCCAGGGCTCCGCGGCGCACAGTTTGAGAATCACTGGAATAGAACATGCCTTGCCCATGCATCGTGACCTCACCCCAACCTGCTTGCTTCTACTTCAGTGGAAAGGTAACACTAACACGTTTGAAGCAAAGTATGCTGCAAAGGCTGCCAGATTAGAACAGTGCACTGTCGCCCCGAGTGTCGGAGCTTCCCTCATAGACCAGCTGCCCGCCAAAGCTAAGGACCTGTTCTGCCTTGTCGTAATATAGAAGTTTTTAAGGTTGCATTTCTTCTTCCTAGGATAAGGGCAGTATCCTACTCAATCAGTTTTTCTGACCAAATCATTTTGGCTCAGTGTGAATTGTCAGGTTTGGTGTAGGCCGCCCAACATTGAGTGTTAACATATATAATAATAATAATAATAATAATAATAATAATAATAATAATAATAATAATAATAATAATAATAATAATAATAACAATTACAATTACAATTACAATAATAATAATAATAATCTATATATATATATAAATCAATGTTTGTGTGTTTGTTTCACCCCTATAGACTCGGAAACTACTGAACCGATTTAGCTGAAATTTTCAGGATATGTTTGTTGTGATACCGGATTTTGAACCGTCGTGGTTTGAAATTCAACCTGTCACTGTTAGAGATAGGTGACCACAATTAATGCCAAAATAAACGCAACTAATATTTATAACTTTAGTGATTTCTAATTATAGCCACGTTAGTAATTGCGCATGCGCCGTATTTACCATTCGCCGGCGAGTTACGTGCAGCCAACGCCTTCTCTAATACTAATACATAGAGTAGGTCGTGGTACAGCAAACAAGACTATCTCTATATTTGCCACAATAACCATATTAAACACGATTTCTATTTTCTGTTTTTTTTTTTTTCAAACAACCTTCGAAAAAGGGGGGGGGGGGGGGGGGGGGGGGCAATCGAGGACTATCTCGACGTCGGGGGAGACAGTGACTGCGACATTAACTTCATTAACCGTGTTAGACACGTGCGATTTCTATTTCATTAATATATCTGGAGTAGTATCTGTCTACGAGAAAACCATTGCCTGCGGTTTTGAATTGTGTTTTAATCGCGACACAGTGGTAGGGACACATATGTCTAATAGTTGTGTTCTCTTTTCGTTGTTCCGATTAAGTGGCTGCTTGGTCGAATGGTTAGAACACTGGGTTCAAGTGCGGTAGACCTGGGTTCGAATCCGCAGTAGTAAATTTTTTTTTTACCCCGGACTAAAATAATATCCTCATCTGCTCTGTCGTGGTGACAGCACTAGCCATGTTGCCTTAATATAAAAAAAAAAAAAAAAAAAAAAAAAAACAGTAAATGGGTAAACCATTTGATAATTAAATTTGACCATTTCGCATACTTATGATTGCATTGTTAAACCTTCCGATTGCATGGTTACGCTGAAATTTTATAGATTTTCATTTATTTTCATTTAGATTTAGTTATTTCATCTGTGTTGGAATTTTAAGCTGTGCTGTTTACAATGGCGTTCATTTCCTAATTATGGTGTTTTTTTCCTGTGTTCATTTGCTTTTCAAGTGTTTTTTTTTTTTTCCTCCCAACTACTTCAATGTGGGAATGAGTTGTCGGTGAATTTGGGGGGAAAAGGGGGGGGGGGGGGCAAACTATTAACTGAGAGAGCTTTAAGTCACAGTAACTGCTTTACCCACTTAAAGTAGCAGCAGCAGTAATAGTTGTGGTTGGGCTGTTACACCATAGTGCTCTCATGTGAAGACCGCCGGTAAGGTTATGGCGTTCTTCTGTCGGCAAGTGAAATTATACATCCTAACCTGACCAGTCTGTGGCGACAGCACTAGCCATGCGGAACCAAATCTTCTGGCTCACGACTCTCTGTCTACTCCGATGGTAACACAGATAGCAGTGACATTATTTTAGTAGTTGTACTGGTACTTGAAGGATGATGTGGTAAATATTACACTAGCCCTATTCACTACCTTTTACAATTCAGATGGACAGGGATGTCAATGTCAGTTACAGCAACAACAAAATATCGCCAGTTAGTGATTTTCAAATCCTTCGAAGAGGGAGAGAGAGCAGTAGTCGGTGGAAGAGGGGAGGGGGTAGTGACTTAAATTTAAGAGAAATTAAAGAGCTTTACACTTGATTTTCAAGTTCTCATTACCTAATTTGTTTATATTTTACTAACGCTACCTCCGCTTTTCTATTTTTTACGACTTACTTTGTTATTCGCAAGTACAGTTGTAGCTTTACTTCCGTCCCCTATAAAAAATACAAACAGCTTTAGCATGTGATAACCAAATAACCATTTTTGTTACTGTGCTAATAACACCATTTAAACGACCACTAATATAAAGATACAATTATAAGGTGCGTGTTCTAAAGTTGGAAAACCAGACTATCGCTATATCTGTGCAGAGAATGATTGCGACATTAACTGTATTAGACACGTGCGATTTCCATTGTCTTTCTTTTCCAAAAACCTTTGATGAGGGAGATAGTAGTAGGTGGATTTAGTTGTGGTGGTGGGCGGGGATCAAAGATTATCTCTATATCTGAGCAGACAATGATTGTATTAGACACGTGCGTTTTCTATTTTCTTAATTTCCATTTAGCCAAACTATGCCACAGCAACGCGTGGCCGGGTACAGCTAGTAATAATATAAATAACAATAATAATAATAATTACAATAACAATTACAATTACAATAATAATAATAATAAAATAATAACAATAACAATAGTAATAACAACAATAATAATAATAAAAAACAATAACAATAACAATAGTAGTAACAACAATAATAATAATAAAAATAAAATAACAATAACAATAATAATAACACAATAACAAAAGTAATAATAGTAATAATAATAATAACAACAATTACAATAATAATAATACTAATAACAATTACAATTACAATAATAATAATAATAGTAATAGTAATAATAATAATCTATCAATGTTTTGTCTTCTTCACTTTTACCGGGTTGCAGCCCAGTGTCGTGGTTTAAAATATTTGTTTTGTGCCTCTCGCGTGATTTGAGCGACAGTTTTCTGGATCTTCTGGCCGTATTCAGCTACTCCATCTATCCATTTTTTTCCTGGGTCTTCCTCTGGCCTTTCTTCCCGATGTTCTACTGTAAAAGGCCTTATAGGCAATCTGATCCGTTTGCATTCTTACTAAATGGCCAAACCACTTCATTCTCTGTCTTTCAATATGTTTCATGAATGCATTTGTTCAAACTTTGTCTCTAATGTTGACGTTTGTGACTCTGTCTCTTCGTGTATTGTTGGTGACTCTTCGAAGACATCGCATTTCACACGTAGTTATTTTTTACATATGCGATTTGTTCATTGTCCACGTTTGGCACTGATAAAATAACGTAGGGATGAAAATGCTGTTGATCATCCGTTGTTTGGCTGGTAACGAGATCTTTGGATGACGAAGAAGTGGGGCCAGCTGGTAGTTGACTGCATTGGCTTTTTTAAACTTTAGCCTGTATCTCTTTATCGAGTCTTCTGTAATAATAATAATAACAATAACAATAGTAATAATAATAATAATAATAATAAAAATAACAGTAATAATAATATTAATAATAATAATAATAATAATAATAATAATAATAATAACAGTAAATGACCATTTACACACCTTCAGGTACATTGGGTATATAGGGCTAGACCTATATTTTATAGACCAATCTGTACTGGGTGGGTGATATGGTCAGGAGCACACCGATCGCCTTGACTTCCCAAGATTATACCTGGCATTTACTTATGGCTGGGTCGACCTCAGCGCCAAAGTCATTTACAAAAAAAGTCTAGCTCCGTCAGGACTCGAACTCGCGACCTTACGATCCGCAGGTGAGCGTCTAACCGCTACACCACGGTGGCCCCAAAGAGTGCAGTAAAATAAAGTTAACACCAGTTCCAAGGAACATAAAATAGATATCGTGCCCACCTTGTGCCTTGTCGACCTCTGGCTCTGTTACCGCTGTATCTGTATACATTTGCCATTTGTGGTGTCCTGTCTGATGCCAATCTTGTTACATGGCCAAACCATTTGATTTGTTCTTTACCTATAAAGTTAAGTACACGTTCTGTGTCGACTGTCCTCCTTATGGCATCGTTCCCAAGGCGATCTTTGCTCGGTACACCTAGCATATATCGTAAACATTTCACTTTTGTCGTGACTATTTTCCTTCTGTCTTCTAAAGACAGTGACAGTATCTAGCATTGATAGCATAGCGTTGTTAAGAATACTGTGTTGAACAGTGTTCTTTTAGTGTTCATAATCGCATGCTTCCATTTCAGAATTGGTGCTATTTGGCCTGGGACTTGATTGGCTTTATTGCATCTTTGATGGATTTCTTTATTAATTGTTCCGTTATCGGAAAAAATGATACCCAGATATGTAAAATCCTTCGCCTGTTTTAACTAGTGCTCATCAGTTTTGATATTGGTAGTTCTTCCTTTTCTGCAGAATGTCGTTACTTCTGTTTTATCTACGTTGATATAAACTTTTGCTAGTGTCAAAGAAATGTTTATGTTATCCTAACTGAGCGTTCTTTTAAAGAAAGCTCGATAGAGGCAGGTTTTATTGAAATAATGTGCCGAAAAGAAAATAAATATATTTGAAATAATATGAAACTAGTGAAAAAGTATCTCGAAGCTGCAGAGATGTGGTTTTTATAAACGAATGATGAAAATACCATGAAAAAATAAAAAGAGTAATAAAGATTCTTGAAAAAAACTGACTTACGATGAAAACGTCTTATCCATACTAGAAAGAGAAAATCTACATTCTTTGGTTATATCGTGAGAATAAGAAAACTGGAGTACATCGTGACAGTAGGAAAGTTGGATGGCGAGAGGGAGATGCTGGGCAGTTTGACATCATCGCATAAAGGATCATATGTGTCAGAGTTGACACGAGACAGAAAGTTGTGAATAGACATGACTACCAATGCCCCAAGACATAGACGTGGCAGAACTAACAGCAGCATTTTTCTGCGGCTGTTGTGGTTTTATTAGGCTAATGAATATGTGAACACTTAAAAAGATACCCTTTATATATGGTTGGGAGGCGAGAGGGGAAGGGGGCACTTAGCGCCAGTAATTTTTCTCGTGCGAATGGAAGGGTTGAAGTGCATGACACCCCCCCCCCCCCCAGCCCCAAGCTTCCAGCGCCCTTAGTTAATGGCGGAGTCCTCAGGTTAGTCATCCATGTGAATTTCGGAATAGAAATGATGGCCGAAATTTGATGTATTGGTTTAATATGTTTTATAGCTGGATTTCATAAGACGGAGTCTCCGTGACAGAATGGTTAAGTCGTTCGCCTACCCAACTGAAGGTTTTGTGTTCGGTTTCGGATCACATATCGCATCCCGGGCTTTTTATTTTCTCTGTGGCGGTACCAGCAAGTTTCTCTTGGCGTAATTTGTTCAGCTCTACTGTAGCAAACACTCTTTGGTGCGCACTGGCACCTTTTTCACATACATTGCGGTAAAAAAAAACAACCTGGTTTTACGAATGTCTTGTCAAGAGCGCAGAGGAAACTATGGGGGGGGGGGGGAGGGAACTCATAGACCTTAGGTGAGTAACTAATAATGTTTTGATTAATGCCTCACACCGCGCGCCCCGCGTTACAAACTAAATTAAGTAAAGATCCCTTTTCAAGCCTTTAGGCGCATCAGGCATATGGGAAGAGCATCCATATATTTACAGACCAATCGGCACTAGGTGGGTAATGTGATCAGCATTATGTTGGCCGTCTTTACTTCCCCAGGACATACATCCTGGTACCCATTTTAGGTTGTGTCGACCTGCGACGCCCCATACCATGATAAAAGTCCACGCAGCCAGCCGTGGGTTTGCGATCGCGGTATGCTGGAATTACGAGTCGGACATGCAACGCCTGAGCCACGGACGCCGCCCATGAGTTACACAATTTGGGTGCGAAAAAAAAGGGGGGGGGGGAAGAGGTTCAAGCCCAATGAGACACACTACGGACTAAGAAACCGCCTTTTAACCATTTATAGATATTTTCTTTCGAATGATTTGTTGATATATTTTATATTATTTTGTGTATATTATTATATTTACTTCCACTCTAAATATTATTATTATTAGGGCTGTACCGAATATTCGCTTCGTATTCGCTTCGGGGCCGAATAGTGGACCTAATAACTATTCGGTATTCGGCCGAATAGTTGCGGTTGGGCCGAATACGAATAGTGGTTACCTAACATCCGTTTCTGGACTGGTGGAAAATGAACATATCAAAATTTCCCACCTCGGTTCATACTGTCAAGCGTTATTTTTGTGCACCACCTACGAGCGTACCAAGTGAACGTCTTTTTAGTACAGCTGAAAATACCTTCAGTGAGAAAAGAATCTGCCTTAATGCTGACAACATGGAACGATTTTTTTTTTTTGAAAGCTAATGCCGCTTTCACGGATTACCTAAGCTGTCAGTGACAATTAACAAGTTTAGTTACTTGTTATAAAACTAAGAATACTTTCTTTCATTCCTAGGTATTAGTTACCACAGACTGACTGACTGAAGGATGCAAAACATGAAATGTTTTTAAATGTTTACTATTCTGTACTACATTTTGTGAAGTGAAATTTCAGCGTACATTTCACATTATGGATGGCTTTTTTTTTTTTTTTTTTAGATCTATTTGTGGAAGAATGGGCCTCAGTTTGAATAGGGGGAAGACAGAAGTAATGGTGGCATAAAAAAAATTATTATTCCTAAATGTGTAAAAAAAAATCAAAGGGTTTATTCTGGGACAAGTACATAAATTTATAATCTGGGCACATGGATAACATCAGATGGAAGATGCATTACTGAAATAAGAAACAAAACAGAACAGGCAAAAACTGCATTTTATAAAATTAAGAATATCTTATGCAATATATCTTTGTAACTGAAGGTTAGAAAAAGAATTATTGCTTGCTACATACATCCAGTTTTAACATATGGCTGTGAGTCCTGGACAATCGGTAGGCAGGCCAGACAATTTCTTGAGGTCTCAGAATTGTGGTTGCAACCAAGAGGTTTTGATAGAGGCGGGAGCCGGAAGACAACTACTCACAGACATCAGAAGGAGACAGTCATAATTTTTCGGCCATGTTATAAAATAAGGGAGAATGGAACATGGGGTGACCACTGGAAAGATATGTGAAAGGAGGGATAGAGGAAGACAACGATAGAAGATTCTTGACAGTCATGTTGCATGGCATGGAGGTGTGTCGGCACACGAACTGATACATGCTGCAGGAAATCGCAGATTGTGGCGAAGCATAATCTCCCATGCCAGTCGGCAAAGCACCTGATGATGATGATTCACTATTCGTATTCGGCCGAATAGTTGGTCCAGCTATTCGTATTTGACCGAATAGTGAAAAGCACAATTCGGTACAGCCCTAATTATTATTATTATTATTATTATTATTATTATTATTATTATTATTATTATTATTATTATTATTATTATTATTATTATTATTATTATTAAGAATCAGGAAACCAGACCTCTAGAGTTACCCAGGGTCCGCTGCAGCAGTTTCACTGTGAGCCAATGGAATGACAATGGTTCTTTACTTTAAAGACACACGCAAAAAAAGCGGTGACGTGGCGTGTTCAGTTCGCATATCAAGTGATAGCAGGTAAGATTTGACTAGGAGGAAAGGGGGTGGGGGGGGGGGGGGGGGTTGTGATATTTTCGTCCTCGGTGCTGCACTGTTGAGAGTATGCGTGCACAGCTAGTATCATAGTACCATGAACTGGTAGCTTTCACAAGTCAGTTTCTGCATGAGGGATGTAAGCATGTGACAAGAGTTCTTTTCGCCAGGTTTGAGGCGTAAACAGAGTGGTGCATTTGTAGTAAATTGTAGACAATTGCAGTCAATTGTAAAAAAATAATTTTTCTTTGGGAATGGAAAGTGTAAGAGATGATTACAGGCTGTTAGACGCACACCTTGCCACTGACAGAAAGACAGATAAACAGAAAGACAGACACACAGACAGACACTTATACACACAGGCTCACACCCCCCCCCCCTCCTACGCTTACAGCTCCTGTGTGTGGTCGTGTAAATTCCTGGAATCACAGATTTCTATCAGTCGTGAAAATCACTGAACTTTGACACGCAATTATCCAAGGATTTAAGTGTCCTTATCTGTGATCCGACATCGCGTAGTTTCTTTCAACCGGTGTCAGTTACCTTATGTTAGTGTTATAACTGAAATGGTTTATTTAACTTAGTTGTACATTTTTTTTCTGTCTATGATGTGCTCATAAACTGACCAGCACTGTGATTTCTTTCTTTCTTTCTTTCTTTCTTTCTTTCTTTCTTTCTTTCTTTCTTTCTTTCTTTCTTTCTTTCTTTCTTTCTTTCTTTCTTTCTTTCTTTCTTTCTTTCTTTCTTTCTTTCTTTCTTTCTTTCTTTCTTTCTATCTTTCTATCTTTCTTTCTTTCTTTCTTTCTTTCTTTCTTTCTTTCTTTCTTTCTTTCTTTCTTTCTTTCTTTCTTTCTTTCTTTCTTTTTCTTTCTTTCTTTCTTTCTTTCTTTCTTTCTTTCTTTCTTTCTTTCTTTCTTTCTTTCTTTCTTTCTTTCTTTCTTTCTTTCTTTCTTTCTTTCTTTCTTTCTTTCTTTCTTTCTTTCTTTCTTTCTTTCTTTCTTTCTTTCTTTTCTTTCCTGCTTTCTTTCCTGCTTTCTTTCCTGCTTTCTTTCCTGCTTTCTTTCCTGCTTTCTTTCCTGCTTTCTTTCCTGCTTTCTTTCCTGCTTTCTTTCCTTTCTTTCTTTCTTTTTTTCTTTTTTTTCTTTCTTTCTTTCTTTCTTTCTTTCTTTCTTTCTTTCTTTCTTTCTTTCTTTCTTTCTTTCTTTCTTTCTTTCTTTCTTTCTTTCTTTCTTTCTTTCTTTCTTTCTTTCTTTCTTTCTTTCTTTCTTTCTTTCTTTCTTTCTTTCTTTCTTTCTTTCTTTCTTTCTTTCTTTCTTTCTTTCTTTCGAGCAGAGTGGCAAGCTTCATTGGAAAGGTCACGGGTAGTGAGTATACTTTGGATCTCTTCTTCAGGCCATGGCTGGATCTGCATCACTGGGTGGTAAATTAATACATGACAAGACAGAAGTGATCAAGGCCCTTTGGTAACAAGCAGCGGAATCAGTAGAGAAAATAGAATATTATAGTCTGGAGAGAATGAGGCACCTGGGTGTAACCAGAAGGTCTAGCCAGCTCACTACACTCAGAGGAAAGGCAAGACGGACATGTAACCAGATTGTGACCGGTACCATCAGTTTTTGAACTATGCGCTGGCTCATGAAGATAAGGACGGAGCATGCGTGGGAATGCCCTGAGTGCTATGATGTCGTTTCTAGACTCAAATCAACTCAACAGTGTTCTAATATGCATTATATGCGGAGAATATGCCGACTTGTACACTTGATACTACGTCTATAAAATGTTTGTAGTCTTCCCACACTTTTTATACAAAGCAAAAAAAAAAAAAAAAAAAAGAAAAGACACACACAAGGGCATTATATGTTTCTGTGTCAGTGGCTTAGGCATTGTGAACTAGTTTCGTAATTCTGAGGTACCTAGTTCGACTTTAGGTACAGATAATTTGGCAGCAAGCTGCTTTCATTTGATTTCGGCCGTGGTATCAAGAACCAACAATTCCTACGGCAATAGCAAACTGCTGAATGTAAAACTGGCCAGTAAAATCAAACATTTTAACAAGAAAAAGCAAAAAAATGCAATCAAATTTTTTTAAATATTATACAACAGTGAGTGCTTGAATATGACAGCAGGAATTGCACATAAACTAGAGAAATGTCTAAAGAGAATCTTGCGAATATTTTGGCTAGAGAAAATATCAGATGCAGAATAGAGGAGACAAACAAAATGATCACCGCTGACAAACGTTACAACGGCAGATGATATGGATGGCTTGGACATGTGTGGAAAATGTCTGGTGACACTTTGGCATAGACAGCTCTCTGGAGGGTGGCAGATGGTAAAGGGAGTTGTGTACGACCAAAGGAAACTTTGAGAAGGACAGCATAAAGAGAAATGAAGGAATGTAAAATGCCAGGAGACACCATTGGCAGAAAAGCAGTAGGCTGGCAGCAATAGAGATCAGGCGTGAATGTCTTATATGTTAACACCGATATGACTAGAGAGAGAGAGAGAGAGAGAGAGAGAGAGAGAGAGAGAGAGAGAGAGAGAGAGAGAGAGAGAGAGAGAGAGAGAGAGAGGGTGGGGAGAGAGAGAGGGTGGGGTGAGAGAGAGAGGGGGGGAGAGGGAGGGGGAGAGAGGGAGGGAGAGAGGGTGGGAGAGAGAGACGGGAGAGAGTGGTGGCAACTGAAGTTGTCTTCTTGTTCTTGTTCTTCTTGTTCTTCTTGTTCTTGTTCTTCTTGTTCTTGTTCTTCTTGATTTTGTTCTTCTTCTTCTTCTTCTTCTTCTTCTTCTTCTTCTTCTTCTTCTTCTTCTTCTTCTTCTTCTTCTTCTTCTTCTTCTTCTTCTTCTTCTTCTTCTTCTTCTTCTTCTTCTTCTTCTTCTTCTTCTTCTTCTTCTTCTTCTTCTTCTTCTTCAGCATCCCGAGCCCTTGAGATTCATTGCTACAGATATCACCCGCCTTCATTCATCTCTCTGGTTGACCTACCCTTTCCAGTTGGTGACACCAAGTGTTTGCAGGTTTCTCTGGACATTATCTCTTTATCGTCTTCTTGGTCTGCTTCTTGACCTACGACCAATCTGATTCCTTGTGTACATAGTTTTTACCTCTCTGTTATCTGACATTCTCTTAGTTTGCCGCAGCCATTTCAGTTTATTAGACCTCATGATGCCAGTTTTCAATGACGCTTTAAACTAAGCTTCTTGATAATTTCATTGTTCCTTCTCACTGTCCATTTCCCGCTGTTTGCATCTTTGTTGGGTCCAAAGATTCGTCTTTATCTGCTTCGTTACAGTAACCATTTAAATAATTATACCAAGCGGCAGTAACATAAGCACTTGCTGCTCCTGTGATGTTGGTGGCCAATTAGAGAGGTGAATGGAGAAGGGGGAGAAATCTGCAACAATGAAACTCAAGAGCTAGGAATGCTAAAGAAGAAGAGGATGAAGATAAAAATTATGAAATATTCGGTGCAATGAAAGGGTCACAAGAGTATTGCACAATGTCTCAATAAAGCTACATGACGTCACATTTGTATACGTCAATATTTAATAAAGGTTTGATGATTAAAAGGATTATACAATTTTTTTTTATATGGCAGTATTTTTAAACATTACATATGAAAAAAAAAAAAAAAAAAAATACATAACTCTATTGCTATTTCTTTGAATCCTAAATCTATTTTGGCTTTAAATTTAAGAATATGTAAGATCTTCCTTGTTTTATGATCTGCGCTGTAAACATGTTATATACATAGTCATAAGCCTATATTAAGGCGGGGAAAAAAAGGGAGAGGGGGTGTCGTATTAACTGTATACATGTTTTGTTTCCGGTCCATATTCTGTCTTTGTTTGTGCACATATTACTTTGCTGTTGTTGTTTGTTATATATTATTTTATTCCGGGTCATTTCACTTGTTGGACGCTATTTGCCATGAACTTGTTTAGAGAAGGTACACGACACTTCCGCTTCCTTCTTCAAATTGTCTCAATTAAACTGTACAGAGAGCCATATGGCGCAGAGACTAGAAGTTTGCTGTCGATCCGAATATCTTGGTTTCAAATCCGTACCCAGACGACAAGGAGGAAAAAAAATTGACTTTGGGTTGACTAAGTCTAAAATTAGCACCATAATATTATGGGATGAAAACACGTAATCAAGCAATCACAGTCACAGCTTCAAAACAAACGGATCACCCTTAAGCTGCTCCCTTTCTATGCCAACGAAAACCATACAGAATGTCCACCACTCTTCCTTAAACAAAAAAGACACAGACTACAGTCTTAGCAAATTCAACAGCGTACACACGCGTTAAATGGCATACGGCAGCCCTCAAAAGTGCCAACACGAACAGTCCGATACTAGAAATGGAGCTCATCGTCAATGGAAGTAGCAGCTGCAACAGATCAGTAGTTGCACACGCAGTTAATTACCAAAGGTAGCAGCAAGTCTCTTAAGCTGATGATTGTGATGATGATGATGGTGATGGCGGTGATTTTGTTAATAATGACTGTAATAATAAGAAAGTAAAGCAAAGATCCCTTTTCAAGCCTCTAGGCGTATCGGGTATATGGGAAGAGCGACCTTGTTTTTTTTTTTTACAGACCATCGGCACTATTTGGGTAATATGGTCAGCATTATGCTAGCCGTCTTTACTTCCACAGGACAGCCATCCCCGGACCCATTTTAAGCTAGTTAGACCTGCGACGCCCCATACCATGATAACAATCCACGCAGCAGGCAGTGGGTTTAGACAGCAGTACGTTGGAATTAGAGTCGGACTCGCAACGCCTAAGCCACGGACGCCGCATTAAAAAAAATAATTATAATTATTTTTTTTTGGTTATAAAGTACGGAATTTCCTAATAAAAATAATAATATATTTGAAAGGGCCTAACAGATGATAGGCTTAATCGTTGTTTAAGTTGATAATAATGATGATAACATTTGAAATGAAAAATAAATATGGTAATTTATTTGAAATAAAATTACATGTACAAACACATATTGACATGTGAACTCGTTTAAATGCGAATGCAGCAGCTTAGCTCCCTATGAAAGTTTGTATTCCTGGTGGGAGACCGTCAGTGTGTCTGAGCTCCCAGATGACGTAGTGCCCAGCCAAACAATAATAATTTGGCTTCCTGCTCAGACCAGCCTAAAATGAGTTAAAGGTAATATCCTGGGATTTAAATGCGGCAACTGTAACGTTAATCACATTACCCATCGAGTGGTAATTGCTCAATTAAAAAAAAAAAATAGTTTGAGCTAAAAGCAGGACATCCCACTAATATTTTAATCTGAAAACGGGACATCCCACTATTTTTGTGATCTTAAAACGGGATATCTTACTAATATTTTGAGTTGAAAACGGGACATCTGACTAATCTTTTGAGCTAAAGCAGGACATTCCAATAATATTTTCATTTGAAACTTTTTGAGAAGCAATTCAATTAGGCCAGCCTCCACCCCACCGCCCCCGCACACCAACCCCAAAACACCTCTAGAATTTATCATCATCACCATCTTCATCATCATCATTATCAACATTATTCATTAAGGAACTAAGAAATGAGTAAATATAGACCAAAAATTGTATAAGCCGTACCAATTGACTAATAATAAAGCTTGATTCTGTAGTCGGATAGCATACCTTGTTTTTATTGCTTCTACTAAGTCGGCTCTGTGGCTAAGTCGATGCGAACGCTTCGCTTCGTAATGCCGGGATGCCAGGTTCGATCCCAGCTGTGGGCAACGCGCCTTGCGTTGGTTTCGACAGTGGTATCAAGAAAGCCGACCGCCCAGAAGCAATGGCAAACTACTGGATCTAATTTGCCTAGAAAAACCACACAACAGCCAGGGGCTGTTAAGGTTGGTTCTGCAACGTCCTGTAAATATAGATTACTCTAAATCATATTTTTCCCTTTCAGTTTGAATAAGTTTATACTGTCCAGTTTAACGGTTTCTAAAGTACTATAAGTGTATATTCTATTCTTCAGCGTATTCTTAAATTTTTTTTTCAAACTAGGACAATTGACGTAATTTTACAGTACTGATGGTATGGCCGGGACACGGGTCAGTCCCGGCAAAAACGGGACGCTCTGCCACCCTGTTGTAGTATCCTATGACCGATGCACCATATAAAAAAGTTAAACTGTGAGAATATTATTCCCTTCCCTAAGGACAAAAAAGAGAGACGTTGTTATGTTAGATAATTAAGTAATCTGGTAATCGGAGTGTCCACACCACAGCAAGCGAGTCATCCCAGAGTTGCTCCGTTCGTGTGCCAGCGAAGACCACAAAATGTGCCCATCGCTGTCACGTGTGAAACAAGTGATAAAGTCTGCAGTCTCGGCAAAGCTACTGGCATTCGCACGTTCTTCCGCTGCGTTGCGTTACAGGCAACATCTTTCTGATATGCAGACAGAATGGTGTCTCCAAACCAGTAAAATAAAGGATCCTTTTCCACACCTTCAGGCTTATTTGGGTATATGGTGGGGGTGGGGTGGGTGGGGGGTGGGGGTTAGCGCAGTCGATAGGGGACTCGCTTTTTGTGTTGGGTATATAGGCCTAGACCTTTATTTTATAGACCAAACGGCATTGGGTGGGTGATGTGGTCAGCATGACACAGACCGCCTTTACTTCCCTAATGCTACGGCGGCTCCTGTCCCCAAACCAGTGCGACCCATTTTAGATACTTAAAAGCACCAGTTATCAGTGTCTTTATGGAAGTCATGACCATTATTTCTTTCTATCCTAACAGAAGAATCCCAAAAAATCGTGAAGACATTCTGTTGACAGTCTCCAATCTGTCCACAAAAAGTCAGTTTCTGTATCCCCTCTCGTCGCCAAAGATGCTTCAACGACCCTCCTGCCAATCAACTTCAGATCAGCTTCCATATTTTGCACCTTTTCCGCAATCATTATTTATATGCAGTGGCATTCTATCGACTTTCCCCCAATCTTTAATCAAAAAAACAGTCCAATTTTATATCCCCTTGCTATAGAGTATCTTTCCTCGATCCTACTCCTCACCAACTCCAGATCAACTTCCATATTTTACCCCCGTCGTCTAAAGTCCTTACACACAAACTAAATATGACACTGCAAGCAAAGATAATTCCCGAACGTGACAACGCATAATTCGCCAAGACAGTAGTACTTTTGGTGCTTGTGTTGAGAAGCGCCGATAGTAACTTTTGTTGAGGACAACATTACACTTGTATGCATAAGTTAGTGTTGGATCAATGCAAACAGCATTAGCCGAGAGCTCTGATAATATTAGCGAACCAGACAGATGGAGATGGCGTTTCGTACAACCATCCCTTCGTTTCAAATCAGCCAGAAAAAACAAAACAAAGATAGGATGACGTATCTGGAACAGAAACAAATTCAAGAAGACAGTCAAAAAGTGTCAAGTCAGAATGGAAATAAGCTTCAGCATAGAAGCTGATTATAAATATCATGCATACAGAATATGAACTGGATGTTACATAAATGGAGCGCTCAACAAACAAACCCGGATGTAGGAAGATCATGTTTCATGGCAAAAATTGTGTGTTGAATGATGGATGGCGGATTATGGCTTATGTCAATCATTTATTGCGGATTAATTGCGTGTTGTGCTTTTGAGGCTACTTCTTCTTCTTCTTCTTCTTCTTCTTCTTCTTCTTCTTCTTCTTCTTCTTCTTCTTCTTCTTCTTCTTCTTCTTCTTCTTCTTCTTCTTCTTCTTCTTCTTCTTCTTCTTCTTCTTCTTCTTCTTCTTCTTCTTCTTCTTCTTCTTCTTCTTCTTCTTCTTCTTCTTCTTCTTTTTCTTCTTCTTCTTCTTCTTCTTCTTCTTCTTCTTCTTCTTCTTCTTCTTCTTCTTCTTCTTCTTCTTCTTCTTCTTCTTCTGCTTCTTCTTCTCCTCCGTCTCGGACAAAGAAGAAAAATGAGAAGAAAACAGAGAACAAGAATAAAAAAATAAAATAAAGAAAGTTAGGATGAAACAGATAAAGAATAAAGAAAGAAAGAATGAAAGTTGGAAAAAAGAAGAAGGAGGCGGAGGAGGAGAAGGAGGAAGATAAATTAGTAAGCGGTATAAGGAAGAAGTAGAAGAATGGAGATTAAAAACTAAAGCAGAAGAAAGGGTGAGAGGAGGAGGATATGGTAATGATGACGATGAATAAGAAGAAAAGGCAAAGAAAGAGGAAGAAGAGGAAGAAGCTGAAGGAGATAAAGAGTATGCATAGGAAGAAAAAGAAAACACTGAATAAAGTATTAAAAAAAGCAGGAAGGTGATAAATGATAATACCCAGAATCGGAACAAAAAATAGTCGTTGATGCAAAAGAAAAGACGCAGATATGAAAATAAGAAGAAATAAAAAGGTCGAACGAGATGAAGAAATTCTAGAACTATTAAAGCTAGTAAAAACTACTCACCGTTAAAATTCATGTCCTAAGTGGGACATTCTAGCGGAAGAGAACAATCTTCTAGAACTTACATTGACGCTGCTTCCGTTCCGTATTGATGTGACTTTGTCGTCTGCCCACAACTGATTATCAGCAATAACGCTCGGGACTTTGTACACATGAATGCACTGGAGACTTTGTACACGTGAAAGCACTGGAGACTTTGTACACGTGAAAGCACTGGTCTGGTGGGAATGTTTCTGTGTGGATTTAGATAGGGTCTTATTTCCAAGCTTTTGTGTGTGTGTGAAAAACCGAATTTGTAGCATTAATAGTGGGACCCAAAAAAAAATGGCCCTCCTGGTGGTGGGGGGGGGGTGGAGTGGGGGGGGGGGAGTGGGGGGGGGGAGTGGGGGGGGGGGGGAAGGGTGGTAACCAGAAAAAGGTAGCTGAGTAGCAGCAAACGTAGAAGCAGAAAATAAGAAGGACCAAGCAAGACAGTGAAAAAGAGAACAATTTAAAAGACAGAAAACAATAGTACCAAGAAGCAGAAGCAGAAATATTTGTAGTAAACGAACAAGTTGGGAAAAGAAAAAGGTAAGGCGGACAAAAGGAACTAGTGATCTTTAAATGTTATGAGGTAGGTAATATTATGACGCTGCTGTTCTGGCTGCTTGTTTCTCTACAAGTTTTATGACGTGTGGTTATGTGTGTAGATTGTGTTCTTGTGTGGGTTTTCATCTCTGTCTCTCGCTTTATCTCGCTTGTGTGTGTTTATGTGTACTGATTGTGATCGTTTGTATGCATGTGTTTATGTGTGCCGTTATGGACAGGCAGTGGTTGCGTTTGCAAATGTGCGTTTATATGTACACGTTTTGGTCTTTGTGTATTTTATGTATTGGTATACATGTATGTGTGTGCGTTCATGTGTGTGAATTTTTGTATGTGGATGTGTGTGTGTGTGTGTGTGTGTGTATATATGTGGGTGTGAATGTCTGTCTGTGTGTGTATGTATGTGTGTATATGTGTATGTGTGTGCATTTATGTATGTGTGTATGTGTGTGTGTATATGGGTATGTAGGTATGTGGGTATGTTTGTATGTAGGTAGCCATGCAGGTAGGCATTAGGTACGCATGCAGGTAGGCATCTAGGTAGGCATGCAAGTAGGCATGTGTGTGTGTAAGTAAGTAAGTAAGTTGGTATTCATATATGTTGGTACCTGTGTATGTAGGTAAAAACCTTGTGGGTATTCATCTGTGTAATATGTATATGAGTATGCATGCGTACGCGCGCGAATGTGTGTGTGTACGCGTGTTCGCCTGTATGCTCTGGCGAGCTTCTATAACCAGGCTAGGAGTCCCATAGCTTCAAACAATTACGTGTTTCTAAGAAAGTTTGCTTTGATATCTTGTAAAATGTCAGCGTTGCTTCCTTGTTGAACTATAGTATAACATACATAGGTTAGGTTAGTTGCGTATCCTTTACAGGACGTTGCAGAACAAACCCCAACAACCCCTTGCTGTTGTGTGGTTTTTCTAGGCAAATTTACGTCCAGTAGTTTGCCATTGCTCCCTGGTCGGTCGGCTTTCTTGATACCACTGTCGAAACCAACGCAAGGCGCATGGCCCGCAGCTGCGATCAATCCCGGCATATCGGCATTACGAAGCGTTCGCAACGACTTAGCCACAGAGCCGACAGTAACATACACACACTATTAATAATACAGCTCTGGGTGACGTCGTTGTCTCATACGTCGGCTACCGCCTCTCTGGGCTCTTTGATCCTGTGAAAGATGTCTGACCAGTTACTAATTTATTATTATCGGTTAGACGAGTGGTTTTCAGCATTCTTTTCTCACATGGCTAGGGCTAGGATTCCACGCTCTCTATTCCGGCTTCAAAAAATTATTGTGCTTAAAAAATCTCATGCACCAGTAAAAGAACTCGGGAAAACCCTGTTTTTATAAAAGATTTAGGTACTTTATTAATATCTTAACCCAATCGGAGAAAATCCACAGGTCACGGGGCAGTCTAATATTTCAGGGGGTGGTAGATAGGCTGCATGCAGTCATGGGTCTTGGGCTGCAGGCATTCGTGGGACCTAGGCTGCACTCTCTTGTGGGACATATGTGGGTTGAATTTAGGGCCAGTTCTAGATGTTTTGGGGTCGTTAAAAGCATCAGAAAGCCGGAAATCCGGTCTTACCACCCTCTAAAATATTGGACTGTCCTGTGACGTCATCTGGAGTAAGATATTATAGAGCACCCGGATTTTTACAAGCACAAATGCACCGATTTTAAAATTTCTCCTTCCCCCTCCCCCATTCCACCTTTTTTTTATTTTAAACGTGCTTGCGCCTCTGAAGAGGTTGTACCCCTAGACTGAAAACCACTAGGCACGACATATCTAGACTAGACAGTGTTTTCTACCCTTTTTGTCAGCTTTGATTATTTGTCTGTCTATCTGTCTGTCTTGTTGGTGTGTCTGTCCCTTGGTCCTGCCGCACGTTCGCCCGCTGTGTTCCCCCCCTCTCCTTTTCTGTCTTCTTTTCGATGAGCCACAGCCAAGCAGTTAAAAACAATTTATTATCGGTTGGGAGGCCCTAGTTCGAATCGTGGAAAAAGTGAGAAATTTTATTTCTTTTTGTTTTTGGGGAAGAGTGTGTGTGTGTGTGTGTGTGTGTGTGGGGGGGGGGGGGGTAAAAGGTGGGAGATGGATGGGAAGGGAAAGGGGGGGGGGAGTTTCTATCCTAACCTTCAAAGTGACTGTGCTAGCCATGCGGCCTCTTGTTCCACACATTCTCCCCCCTCAAATAAAAGCGGTAAAGACAGCATGCATTCTGTCTGTCTGTCTGTCAGTCAGTCTGTCTGTCTGTCTGCTGCCTGTGTGTCAACTAGAGCTGCGTTTTTTGGAAGAAATTTTCGCAAATCGCATAATATCGAGTGGAGTTTGGCCTGCTCATTTTCCACATCTGTCAGGTTTCTTAAGAGGGAGTGTTTACAAAAACAATGTATACACAATTGAAGACCTGAAAGAAGCAGTCAGAATTACAATTTAAGAAACGATAACGAATACCTTGCAGGGGATATCTGACAATATGGAGGAACGCGTACAGCCCTGTCCTGAAACCACGCGGACATTTCCAACACCTTCTTTAATGAATATTTCATTGGTCCTTCCAAGCTTCCCCAAAACATCATTAGACGACAGCAGTAAATATTTCGACTAATTTAATGACTTTTCATTGGAGTCGTCGTGGCGCTGACGGCTAGACGCCCGCCTGCGGCTCGGAAGGTTGCGGGTTAGCGTCCTGACGGAACCGGCGGCTTTCTTCAGAAATGACCTTGGCTTCCAGGTTGACCCAGCCTTGAGTGGGTACCAGGTGCAGTCATGGGAAGTAAAAGCGACTGGCGTGATGCTGACCACATCACCCACAAAGTTCCGATTGTTCTAAAAAATATAAGCCTAGCCCTACATTCCCAATACGCCTTAATTCGTGGAAAATGGATCTTTAATGACTTTTTATAGCACGTTTAAATGACGTCATGACTTGGGTTTTTCAAATGTTGTTCTGCATACAAAGTGTAAGTAAATTACCCTTTTTCTCGACTTCAGGCGTGTTAGGCACATAGGGCTAGACCCATATTTCTGGGTGGACCTGAAAGGCATTTTTGAAGAAATCCCCGTTCCGTCAGGACTTGAACCCATAACCTTCTGATCCGCAGGCGAGCGGACATTAGCAAGGACCTTGTGGGACTGAACCAGTTAACCTGCGATCCCTGTGTGACGTATAAGGAACGTCATCATCATCAGGTGTCTTGCCGACTGGCGTGGGCGATCATGCCTCTCCGCAATCTGCGATTCGCAACTGTGTATTTCAGATCGTGTGTTGACACCCGTCCATGCCATGACAAAAGGCTGTCAAGAATCTTCTTGCACTGTCATCCCTTGTCGCTCTTTCCACAGATCTTTTCAGTGGTCACAACATGTTCCGTTTCTCCTCTTCTCATAACATGGTCAAAAACGATGACTGTCTCTTTCTGTTGTTTGTGCTAAAGTTGTGTTCGAGCACCTGTCTCTTTGTGTTGTTTGTGCTAAAGTTGTGTTCGAGCACCTGTCTCTTTCTGTTGTTTGTGCTAAAGTTGTGTCCGAGCACCTGTCTCTTTCAAAATATCTGGGTATATTTCCTAATCGCCGTCTGTGGCATAGGCATTGCTCACGTGCTACGTAATGCCGAAGTACCGGGTTCGATCCCAGCTGCAGGCCTTGCTCCTTGCGTTGGTTTCGACAGTAGGATCGAGAATACAACTATCCAGTAAGCAATGGCAAACTACTGGTAAATTTGCCTAGAGAAACCACAAGAGCCAAAAATGCTGGGGTTGGTTCTGCAACGTCCTGTAAAGGATACGCAACTATATAAATTTTAATTCTTCTTAGAACCCGTTTGGGTTCCAGGGCCCTATTATAGGGAAAACAAGAATAGACCCACTGCCTACCCAAAAAGCATGTCGTTAGAGTCAACTAATTGGGAGCTTCCTTCGAAGTTGGAGTCCATCTGCCTGAGAGGCAAATAACCAACAGTCTGCATACAAATGAGTCAGATCTGTAAAATGGATGCACACGCAACACTCAGGTTCTGGAACAGGACTGCTGTCCAGAAGTGGATGAACAACCAGAACTTTCCGCCAGAGTTTACAGCTGGTAAACGCGAAAAAGAAGAAAGAATTCTTCTTAGCTGTCGGAAGAATTGTAAGGATTTTTCTGTTTAAGGCATGATTTAATAGGAAAAAATACAGCAGTGGTTTTCATTGCCTTCCACGGCTTTTTGTTTATGGTTTAACTCCAATAGCCCCTGTCTAAAGAGATATAACCCTTTAAGGCAGCGAAGGGAAGGGGGTGGGGGATTATAATGGCGCCTATTACCCGCGAGGGCCATATCGCGGAGTTCTGAGGTATTTTATAGATCTGGCTGTGCCACCAGCTAACCTCCTGTCAATGATCACGACCTGTTTTGATCTACTGCGATTTATCCAATATATTCGCGGCTAACCTCTATATCTAGAGCCCGTTTCACCATCCATAAGGAACAACAGGAGCATAATAATAATCATATAATCAGTGTTGCCACTTTTCTTTGACAAAAAACATCCACAACGGAGTCGAATAATATCTAAAAACATCTAAATTTTCGTGGAAAAAATCATCAAAATGGAAAGAGTCACAAATTACATAGCAATTGGTAAGACTTACCCTATAGAATCATGTCCTCATCTTTACTAAAGTCTGCCTCACAAGATCCACAAGATAAACTTAGCTTGGATGATGAAGTTGAAGCTTCAGATCCAAAATGACTCTGGTGTGCTTTAGCTGTTCCAATTTCTTTTAATACCCAATCAGGGAGCTGATAAGTGAAACAACCTTTTCCTACTCTTATCAGGCCGAATTTTATTGTCAAGATAGCATTTAAAAGGTCAAATTTCATCCTGTTTCTTAGGTTAGATTTGATAAATAAATTCACTCCAAATGAAAAACATCTACCATCTAAACATCAAAAACGTCATCTAAATAAAAAGGAAAACATCAAATCTGGATGTAAACATTCAAAGTGGCAACACTGCATATAATATTTTAACAGTCGACAATTGTCAAAAGGGCCATAAGATACCTAAGCCTTGACGTTCGGTGCCTTCAATCCCCAATCAGTAGTTTTGTAGGGTGGTTTTCACTACCAATTTCGTCGAGGTCGGTTCTGGGTGATTCATTAACTTCTATTCTCAGACTAGAGAGTCGGCTGAATAGCTTTCACATGTGATGCCTAAGAAGAATACTTGGCATTAAGTGGCAGGACAAAATCACAAACACTGAGGTACTGGAAAGAGCAGGTACTACAAAAGTCTTTTCCATGCTCAGTCTACGAAGGCTCAGGTGGCTGGGTCACACCTTGAGAACGGAGGATGTCAGAGTCACTATGGACATCCTTTATGGTAAATTAAAGCCAGAAAGAAGATGCCGATGCCGACCTCTACTACGATATAAAGATGTGTGCAAGGGGGACATGAATGATACAGGTATTGAGGTGGACTCATGGGAACAAAATGCCAAGGACCGTATTGTGTGGAAAGGGCATATCAGGAAGGGAATGAGACTGAAGGAAGAAATGATTCCAGAAAGAATGAGAGCTGAGCGTCTGAAAAGAAACTGATTTAAACACGAATGTTGACAACAATGGTCCAGAAATCTCATGCCCTCATTGTAGAAGACTTTTCTGGACACGGGCGGGTCTTGCTAGTCACACTCGCCATCGCCATGGGCTGTGAGTCTCATGCCTCCTCATAGCGCAACATAACACTATCGTTTGGAAAGACAGAAAGGTGTCAATCGATTCTCAGACTAGAGATAACGTATCTGCTGATCTTTAATCTTTGACATCATAACTTATTTAATGTTTCTCTTCCTGTACGTGTGTTCTGACCTTACTCGGTGTTTAAAGTCCTGACTCTTGTGGGCATTATTTGTGTGCACGTGAGGTCGTTGTGACCTTACGCGGCTACGCATCATCATCACCACCCATCACAATCATTATCATCGTCACCCGGTTGAGGCTATTTTCCGCATAATGTATGACATTTCAAGCAATTTCCATGACAATGTGTTGATTTTAACCACCAAAATTAATTTTCCTTTTATCTTCAAATTGTATTCGTTTCCAGCAAATATAATCAAATTCAATTTAGGGGTTTAACCTGTCCTTAATGTATTGTTAGCCCGGTTTTGTGACGTCAGCAGCATGGCTCGCCAGCTTAATTCCTATAAATAAACAGAGGGGGGAACCATTTGAAGCCGTTAAATATTATGAATTAATCAAGTAACAGAAAGTATTGTGAACGGCACTCATAGAAAGAAGTAGAAAGATAGAAGAACACACTAGACAACATAAAAATCGAAAGCTATAGTTACCGTGCCGGGAATTGAACCTGTCACCTCCAGACGGCGTCTGCGCCTCGCCATGAATACAAGTGCACTAAGATACATGGTCAACTCGGCACCCCCCCCCCCCCCCCCCAAGGTGTCTTGTTGGCCATGTCTGTCGTACAGCTTAAGCCTGTCTTGATAGAGACCATATGTTGCGACTGTGGCATAATTTCCCCCTCAGTCTGTTTGGTTTACTCCTATGGAGTTCTCCGTCTGACCGCCTGTCGGAGTTTCCCTCCTAGACCAACTGCCAACTCAGGTTGAGGGTCTGATCTGCCCTACCATTACATAAAATTTTTCGGCTACATAATTATTATTACTGATTTTGTTTCGAATAATATCAGTCACAGTTACGATTCTTTGATCATGTTTGCAAAAAGGAAGAGAATTGGCCACTATGGTAGGCATAAGATGCCAAGAATCAGAGAATTAAACTACCAGGACGGATCGCTTCTCGGCCTTTGGGCTAAGATCAAAGTGTAGCTCTGCTGCCCTGGTCTGGTCAAGAGGACCGGGATCGGTCACAAACCAAGTCACCCAAATGGCATGAGCCATCTCTATAAAAAAATTTAAAAAACCTCCTGCTGGGCAGCCTCCCCCGTTCTGCCTGGGTTAACGACGTAATATCCTTCAGGCAGTCGGGTGGCAAGGTGAGACCACCCCAGGACGACACAATTTGACAGTCCCTCCCTGACAGAGGACTGGGATGGAACAAAAGCAAAAAAGAAAAAAAGCACGTAGATAAATCTCTTTGGCAAACCTCTACACCTCACTAAGTGAAGTCAAGCGATTATTAATAGTTTAGTAGGTCGTCTGCAGAGTGTCCTCTCATCATGAAATGCCGGAAAGCCTTACAGATCCCTGTCACCCTTTTCGCCTCGTGAGCTGTCATGCCTATGGTGCCATTCTTATCCTAGTTGCCGGGAACTTTAGCCCAGTCAGCAAATGTATGCAATCGTCGGACGTGTTGGCGGAAAGCCTTAAATATCGCATGCATGCTGTAAACAGGCACAAAACAATTACTGCATCAGATAAACATAGAATAGGAAAACGAATAATAATAATGATAATAATAATAATAATAATAATAATAATAATAATAATACGATGAAGAAGAAGAAGAAGAAGAAGAAGAAGAAGAAGAAGAAGAAGAAGAAGAAGAAGAAGAAGAAGAAGAAGAAGAAGAAGAAGAAGAAGAAGAAGAAGAAGAAGAAGAAAGAAAGAAAGAAAAAGAAAAAGAAGAAGTGGAAGAAGAAGAAAAAGAAGAAGAAGAAGGAAGAAGGAAGAAGAAGAAGATATCCTTGTTCAACGCTGTAACGCTGTTCAGCACCCCGCACAGATCCACATATGCTTTTATTTCATCCTCAGTAGCTCTACAAACCTAAAACGACTGAAAAACCCTGATTTGTGATGATTAACAAAACAGTATATTTATACCAACACTGTGCTACCAATGCCAGACTTGGACATTATGAAAGATCTCTGGGCCCATGGAACGAAGTAAACAACTCACAGACAGCAATAGACAGCCAATTTCAGCGCGCCAGAATTAGAAAAGGCTACATTAAAACTGAAATTGAAAGTGCAAGGCTGGACGTTTTTAGTAATTGCCCTCTATTTTTCGTAATTTAATTGTTTTTAGCTTTTTATTACAGTAACTATTTTTACAACCAAGCGATGGTAAACACTTAACTTTTTTTAACTGGCATATTTTCTTTTCAGTCTGGAGCGTTTAAAAACTATAAATTGTTACAACAAGTAAAGCACTATGTTATGCCAGTGGTAAATCGGGTATATTATGATAAACATTTGTAGACCCTTCGGCACTGGGTGGGAGATGCTGTTGTGGACATGCCAGTACAGGATATTACTTGTTACTTGCCATTTGGTGTCTGTATCGACATCCAAGCTCATTGGTCCGACCCATACATGCTTCGTCCTTCAAGTCAGCAGCCATTTTAATCTCTGTTACGTATAGGGCATCTTAGCACATCGATCCGATAAATTCGTGCTCCCTCCTCCGATGGGAGTCGCCGTGGCCGAGTGGCTAGATGCACACCTGCAGTTCGGAAGGTCGTGGGCTCGCTCCCTGTGGGAGCCGAACTTTAAAAAAAATGACCTTGGCTCCCAGGTCGACCCAGCCTTTAGTGGGTACCGGGTGCAGTCCAGGGAAGTAAAGGCGGCCATCATAATGCTGACCACATCATCAGTCTTGTGTCAATTGGTCTTATAAAATTTTAGTCTAGCCCTATATGCCCTATACGCTCAAAGGCGTGGAAAAGGGTCATTTACTTTACTTACTTTTTACACTTCTCCGATGCAACAACCAGCTCAGGGTCTTTTTTTTTTGGTAAAGCACATCCTAGCAGATTGATCTGATTGATTAATACTTCTTCTTCCTCTCACTCTTCCACTAACGCAGATGCCTTTTCAATGTCTGCACCACATCAAGGACAACTTATCATGCATCTTCCTCCGACGTATCAGTCATTTTAATGTCCCCAGAGGGGTCGGTGTGGTCTCGAGGCATGGTGTCCGCCTAGAGTGCTAGAGGTTCCGGGTTCAATACCCGGGATGGCCTGGAGTTTTTTCACGTGTACTTGGACTTCCAGCAATTCACCTTGGTCTCTGGGGAGCGAAATCAGACGCCAGTGTGCATTGTTGCGCACGTAAAAAATCCCTTGGCAGTTGGAAATCGAAAAGAATAGCCTGGGCAAAATTTGGAGTTAAAAATCTAACCAAAGTATTTCAAGATCCTCGCTGGAGCTACAGAGCCTGTGCACTGTGTTGAGCTTCTTCAGAATCAGACTTTAGTTAAAAGAAGAACGGAGCACTTATTGGTTACTACCGGTGTGCCATGATGTTGATCTGTTGTTCAGACCTCAAACCTTAATCTCAGTGTCTCTATTACGTAAAGGACAACTTATTACATCGGTCCGACCCTTTCCCGCTCCCTTCTCCGAAGCAGCGACTATCCTAAGGCATCTAATTACGTAAATGACATCCCGTCATATTAACCCGACCCATTCGTGCTCTGTCCTCCATGCGAAAGCTATCTCAGTGTCTCCATTACGTAAAGGAAAACTTATTACATCGGTCCGACCCTTTCATGTTCCTTTCTCCGAAGCAGTGACTATCCCAGGGTCCGACCCTTTCATGTTCCTTTCTCCGAAGCAGTGACTATCCCAGGGTCCGACCCTTTCATATTCCCTTCTCCGAAGCAGCGACTATCCCAGGGTCCGACCCTTTCATGTTCCTTTCTCCGAAGCAGTGACTATCCCAGGGTCCGACCCTTTCATGTTCCTTTCTCCGAAGCAGTGACTATCCCAGGGTCCGACCCTTTCATGTTCCTTTCTCCGAAGCAGTGACTATCCCAGGGTCCGACCCTTTCATGTTCCTTTCTCCGAAGCAGTGACTATCCCAGGGTCCGACCCTTTCATGTTCCTTTCTCCGAAGCAGTGACTATCCCAGGGTCCGACCCTTTCATATTCCCTTCTCCGAAGCAGCGACTATCCCAGGGTCCGACCCTTTCATGTTCCTTTCTCCGAAGCAGTGACTATCCCAGGGTCCGACCCTTTCATGTTCCTTTCTCCGAAGCAGTGACTATCCCAGGGTCCGACCCTTTCATGTTCCTTTCTCCGAAGCAGTGACTATCCCAGGGTCCGACCCTTTCATGTTCCTTTCTCCGAAGCAGTGACTATCCCAGGGTCCGACCCTTTCATGTTCCTTTCTCCGAAGCAGTGACTATCCCAGGGTCCGACCCTTTCATGTTCCTTTCTCCGAAGCAGTGACTATCCCAGGGTCCGACCCTTTCATGTTCCTTTCTCCGAAGCAGTGACTATCCCAGGGTCCGACCCTTTCATGTTCCTTTCTCCGAAGCAGTAACTATCCCAGGGTCCGACCCTTTCATGTTCCTTTCTCCGAAGCAGTGACTATCCCAGGGTCTCCATTACATAAAGGAATTCTCAACACCATTGAAGCATTGGGCACACAGTGATAGCTTAGCGATCCACGCAGTAGCTGACTGGATTATCTCACATAGCCAGGCATTTCGCTGCAGAACGGTTAGCAGCTGGCTAACAAAGTACGAATTCCGTAACTACAGCGATAATCATCAGAGATAACCGTAAAAGCTGCACTCGTGTACAACGCCAGCCTAAAATGTATCGACGACTTTCACAGTGTGAGGCAAACGGCTTCACCACTTTGTCTCTGAGACCCCTTAGGGGTCAATATTAATTATTGGTTTGACTTCTATTCATTTGATTATAAAGTAAAGGTGCTTTGGAGACCCCTAGATTGGTCTTTGGACCTAACAGCCTCCTGCTGTGTCAACATTCTCCCAGGTAACCAGCTGTTTCGCAGATGGATACCGAGCCATCTGAGATAAATTAGGCCACAGTGAAGTTGGTCATCTTGCTTTTTTAAACGTACCGACTCCCTGTGTGGGTTACGGGGCCTAATTGTGAGTTCCAGGCTCCCATTATGGGTCCTGGGCTCCCATTATGGGTTCTGGGCTCCCATTATGTGTTCCGGGCCCTACTGTGGTATATACAAAGAACAGACTCACTTCCCTCTGACAAGCATGTCGTAAAAGTATACTTCTTCTTCTTCGCGTTCACCAGCTGTACACTCTGGTGAAAGTTCTGGTTGTTCGTCCACTTCTGAACTGCAGTCCTTCTCCAAAACCTGAGTGTTGCGTGTGCATCAGTTTTACAGATCTGATTCACTTGAATGCAGACTGTTGGTTCCTTGCCTTTCAGACAGATGCACTCCGACTTTAAAGGAAGCTCCCCAATTAGTCGACTCTTACGACATGCTTTTTGCGTAGGCAGAGGGTGTATTCTTGTTTTCCCCACGATGGGGCCCCGGAACCCACACGGTTAAAAAATGTGAATGTTTCTTTCGAGTCAGACTGCATCTGCCTGAGAGTAGAGGATTAAACAGTCTACACACAATAAGTGAGATTTGTAAAAACAATTTGAACGCAAAACGGAAGTTCTAGAACCAGACTAAGGTCTAGAGGTGAATGAACAACGAAAATTGTCTTCCAATATTTACAGCCGGTGAACGCGAAGAATCAGTTGAGTATAATGAAACACTATATTTAACCTTTGTTGATTAGGAAAAAGCATTAGACAGAGAAGACAGGAAAAACTATGGAAAATTATGCTCGCATATCATCATCATCATCATGTAGCAGGTCCTTTGCAGAACGTCGCTCTCATCACAGTCTGCCTGAAAGAAACTCGGTGTCTCGATAATTCTCCCGCCTCATTTACTTTCATTCTCAAGGAGTTACTGATATCCTGTGCCCATCTTCGTGTCGGTCGGCCCCTGCCCCTCCTTCCTGGTATCATGCCTTCTGCTATAAGGCATGCTCCAATAACAACAGTTAATTTACTGTTAGATCAAACAGAGAACCATTCACCATAAAATCCAGAGTACAAGAGGACTGCGTCTTGTCTCACTCCTCCCCCTTTCTTTATTATTTACACTGATAACATTTGTATAGAAACCAACCAAAAACAAGGACTAGAGTATACCAAGGAAATGAATATCCAAAGCCAAACAGTTTCATTAAAGAAATTCTGTCTGCTGACTACTAAGCACTAATTGCTGCTTCTGAAACTGAACTGCAAGACCATGTAAATAATTTAAACCAAACATGTAACCAGCACAACGTCAATGTGAAGGCTCCCAAAATAGAAATTATGACCTTAACCAAAGTAAACAAAACAGTAAATACAAAGTAGACAAAACAACAAATATTCTGCTTACATAACATCATCCGAAACAAACTAGAAACCCTAAATACTTAGGAAGCATAATATCGTCAGCTGACAAAAAGGAAGATAATAGTGATGCCAGATGTAACAAAGCAAAGCAACTCGTTGGGCTAATGGCATAGACACTAGAAACACACATGTATCAAAGGAAATCACAAGAGCACTCTATAGAACAACCTTCTTGCCAACCCTTTGTTACAATGTCAAACCTGGACAATGAAAAAAAAAAAAATTGCAACAACCGAAATGAGATTCTTTTGAAGGGCTCTCAATATAACATTAGGAAATAAGATCAGAAACGATAAAATCTAAAGGAAAATTGGAGTAGCAGCAGCTCTGGATTTCGTTAGGACAACGGGTAAAATGGTTTGGCCATATAACGCGATTGTCAGCAGACAGTATACCACAGCAAACCATGATATACATACCAGGGGGAAGCGACGAAGACGCCGACCAGCAAGCGATGCACAGAGGAAATTGCAAGAGTCCCCGGGAATCTCAATAAGTAAACCACACAAACGGGCTCTTTACCGTAAATTATACTTCGCCTTTACACCACAAGGTACCAGAGAATCAAGATGAGATGAGATGAAAACGCGAAAAAGAAGAATATATCGTCACCTTCCACTTTAGGATAAGGGTTTCTTTTCTTGAGGATTGAAACCACGGCATCAACACTAAAGGGGTTGCACGTAACAACTCCGCTACAACACAATCCCTCCAACTCTAACAAGCGTCTAAAAGAGTATAAATCTAGCACTTCTTCCTAGTCCAATCTCAAGCTTTTAGGGCGGACAAAGAGGCTTTTAAGCTTGCATACAAATAAAGTCAGGACTACTTTTTAGTCGGCGTCTTATTGAATCAAAAAAGTCAAATTGAAAGATCTCTATTTTGACACTCAGTCGGTCTCTAGGGCATTGCTTGGTGCTTTGATCTTCGAGATTTCTTTCTCTGGTTAGTCAAAGACCACGCTGTCTTTGATTTTAGAGGTTAATTATATATTAGAAAAGAAGTCGATCGACTGGTCCTTCCATCTTTGAAATGGACACTCTCAGTATAGATTTGTTCAATTATTTACTGCAAATTAACTCCGTCTTCCCTAACCGTTAGCTATTCTACAGTAGCCTATTAAGAAAATAAGCATTATACAGCGGCTGGCCGAACGGTTAGAACGATAGGCTCACAAGCTGGAGACCCGAGTTTGAATCCTCGGTAAGGCTAGGATTTTTTTAAATGTCGGGGGCCAACACACACACACACACACACACACATACACACACACACACACACACAAACAAAAATCCTCACCTGCACAGTCGTGGCGGCAGAACTAGCCATGCGGCCGTAAAACCTCAGGCTCAAAGACTACACCGCAAACGTGTTACGATAAAGGCAATAATTGGCAGTAATATAAATCTTAGATAAACCGTCACTATCCAGGCCAGGGCGGTGACGGATAACTGAATAGACGTGATAACAAATCTCTTAGTGCATGTGTAGAGTAACATGATTTCACTGCCAGACTGGGACGACAATTAAAACAAAATCCTTCAAAAGTGAATAATAATTGCAAAAAATTGAACACAAGAGAAACCAAACACCAATACATTGTCATTACCAGAAATCAGAATACTTATCAAGGGAAAATATAAGGAATTGTGGAGAGAAAAAACTAACAGTAAACATTCACAAAACCCTATTAGCAGACTCAACAGAAAGCAACATACAAAATAGGGGCAGCCCACCTGATCGTCTCTGATCTGGTAATCTGGCAATCTTTGTTTCAGCTTGATAGCAAACGGTCACCTCATAGTTGCTCCGCTCCTGTGCCAACAAAAAACACACAGAATGTTTATCACAGTCCCTTGTGGAAAAATTGACAGACTGCTGTCTCAGCATGTCTAGCATACACACGCATTAAAAGCATACTGTAGCCATCCGAAGTGCTAACACAGAGTCCGACATTAGAAATGCAGTTCGTCATGGATGGTAGCAAATGTCACCAACAGATCAGCAGTTGCACACGTGATCACATTTAATCACATGACGGCACCACCAATATTGCGACCACAGGCATCGCGCCATTTTCTGAGTCTACAATTCACACCACCACGTTGGTCACAGTCAAAAAACATTCCAAATGAAATCCGCAGCTCACAGTGTCACACCATGCACTAAACTCAAAAGCTGGGCCACGAAACTATGTCCTTTCAGTCGTCCAATGAAGCAGAAATGCATCGGCCACCGTCTGACAGAAGCAAATAATTTTACACGACTCGAAACAGTCGAACGCAAAGAAGAAGGAGAATGCACATTGTTTTTTTTTCTAATAAAACGATCAATATAACCTTCGGTATAAAAGTAGTAGTTTGCAATAATGTATGGTAATACAATAAAACTATGTTATCTGAAAACAATCTGTCATCTCCTTCTGTGTCATTGAGGCTTCAGCTTTCTTATACAGAAGTCAGATCTGTGCTGCATTCGCCTTCTCTTGCATTTCAAACTAGTCGATGCACTTTGATAACATTGTTTCTGATTCTGAGGGGCTAGGGTTTTTTAAGGACGATAACGGATAACAGAAACTGACGGTTAATTGAAGTTTCACCTAATAGTTCCTTATCACACTAGATGGACATCGGATATGTGAGACGGTATTTATTTTTATATAGATCAATCGGTCATCGAAAGGTGCACGATTTGTTTCCCAACAGTTTCAACCAATCAGGTGTGTCTTCACAATGGGGGGTGGGGGGGGGGGTGGGGGTGGTTGCAATGGATCTCCAACACGCGCTGTCTCTTGTCTGGATAGTACTCTCTCTCTCTCTCTCTCTCTCTCTCTCTCTCTCTCTCTCTCTCTCTCTCAGACTGATGTTCGTCCATTCCTTGATCACACCAGGACCGTACAACGAGCGATAAACACCAGGTGCCACCAGTCGGATAAGTCCAAAAAACCTCGTTCAACAGTTATGTTAAATTAGGGACGCCGACCACAGTTAGGGTGGGGATTTAAAATAGCAAAAAATTGCATCCCATATTGGGACGTACAACTAAAATGCTCAGTAACGTCAGATATTTAGCTATAAAGCTCACAATAAAGTGCATTCTAAGCAAAGTTATTCAAGACCAATCGCTTCCCTGACTCTCAGCCACAACGTCAATGTGTACCCGCATGGCTGGCTCCAAACGCAGTCATATTTATTCTCCAGAATGGTAGCGCAGGATGGTTTTGACATAATCCCAATGTAGTATCTGGGACGTGTCTCTACATCGACTAGAGCTCATTTCTTTGTAACGTGTTTCGTCAGCGGACGAGGACGTTGTGACGCGGACTCCTGAAATAACGAACGAAAACAGTTCGCAATTTGCCTGTAGCAAACGCCTGGATAACGATATCAAATAAAGCTAGGAGCAATATATTCAAAGATTTTCCTGGCGTTAACGACAGGACATCTAGCCAGCTTAAGATGGCGTTTAGAATCGTCTGCAGAAATATTGCAGTAAATAAAGAGATAGATGTCTTTCCCACGAAATGTTGCCAAGTAAATGTTTGCAGATTATGTAGGTGCTGTTCAGCTTAACCGATGATTTCTTGTCAATCTTGCTACATCAAGAATATCGATTTTGTCTTCATGTTTAGATTTTGATAAGGAAGTATGTCCGTTGAGACATTTCTTCTTTTTTACTTTTTTGTTTAAAAACCTTCGGGTGTCGAGGGAGATATAAAGTTCCACTTCTTGCTCTTCTAGCCTCCTTGACCATAGACCTATCGTTCGTTTGTAGAGATTTTCTGATGTTATGTAACCATTTAATTCTTAGTCTGCCTCGTTCTCTACGTCATTCTACTTCCTTTTTCTGGTGTTAAACCTGTATTGTATGGCGAATCAAGGCATTGTATTTAAGTCGGAAAATCAAATATTTGCTACTCTTTGATTTAATTTAGAACTGGTTGTGTGCCGAATTTTTCTTTTCTGATCTCATTCCGGATTTGTCGCCATGTGGGTTCCGTGGCCCTGTTATTGGGAAAACAAGAATAGACCCACTGCCTAGCCAAAAGCATGCCATAAAAGTTGACTAAGTGGGAGCTTCCTTCGAAGTCGGAGTGCATCTGCCTGAGAGACAAGGAACCAGCAGTCTGCATACAAATGAGTCAGATCTGTTAAAACAGATGCACACGTAACACTCAGGTTCTGGAACATGACTGCAGTGCAGAAGTGGATGAACAACCAGAACTTTTCGCCAGTTTACACCTGGTGAACGCGAAGAAGAACAAGAAGTAGATTCCGGATTTGATCTCTTCTGATCATTCCTGCAGCTCTTCTCAGGCATCTGATGCGCACGGCTACTAATTTTCTCTTCTGTTTTGTTGTGAATGATGTGAATGATCATGTCTGGCACTGGTAGTACAGAGTGGGAATAAATATCGTTTGTGTGAGCTGTTTCTTTGTGCCGATAGGGATTGTCTCATGCTGTTAAAAAAAAGGGGGGGGGGGCGGGGGAGGTGAGGGCTGTCCCAATACATGAATGCATGAGGCAAATGTAAAGACATAAACGATGTCGGCTAATGACCTTGCATTAGCGCCATGCAGGTTATTCAGTTTTAAGACTGGTTTGAATTGTCGGCAAAAGGTGCTTTGCTGGAAAAAACAAAATCGTCATGTTCAGTCAGCATCCCCGAAGGGGCGTTTTAGGTTATAAATGTGACTAGGTTATGTGCGCAACATAAAAAAGCTTAGCAATGCACGCCACTAAATAGCTCTGAAAAGGACTCCCCCCGTAGTGCTGATGCTGTCAAAGGAGACAGACCCAAATACTGTCCTGACCGACGACAAAGTCGTCTACCGGTGAGCCTTTGGGAGACCCGGTCGCCGATAATTGAACTGTTTGAATGCCTCTACTTTTCAAAGTCCATGCGTGTGTTGAGTTCTTCGTAATTTTCTGAAACAGTTTTCTTTGTCACATGTGCCGTCATTTCTGTTTAATACATAGGTTACTACTCCACTTCATGATTGCAGATTATGCATTTTTTACATTTGTGAACTATTTTTGAAAAAATTACCAAGACCTTCTTAGTCGACCTAGGTTATTATAGGTACCATGTCATGTCTTGGGAAGTAAAGGCGGTCGGCGTAATATTGACTACATTTTCCGTCGCCAGCCGACTATCTATAAAATATGAATGTATCACCATAGGCTCGATACGACACTGTCATGAAAAGGGTGATTTACTTAGCCCCTATGTCCTTGCGAACTCGCCGAGGTGCCAGGTTAAGATCCAACTGCAGGCGATTTGGCAGCAGACCGTCTTGCGTTGGTTTCGATAGTAGTAGAGCTGACCGTTTAGGCAGCAATGACAAACTACTGAACGTTTATTTTACATAGAAAAACCAAAACAGCCATTAAAGATAAGCTGTGTTTCGTTCTGTTTCCCTAAACAAATTACTTTACTAGCTTTTTTCCCCTTTAAAACAGTGATGTAGTGGACACAGAATTTCACTTTAAATCATGTATAATGTATTCGAAAATTGTATTACGCAAAAAAAAAATTGGAGCTTTAGTTTGAATTAAAATGTTACAGAAAAATTCTCAGAATACCTTGGATCGAGAAGAGGAAAAACATCAATCTTCTACACGAGTTAAACACCCAGGAGAACTGGCTCATAAACAGCATCCTGGCTCAACGGTTGAAGTATTTTAGCCACGTCAAGCGTCAAAATAGCTTGGAAAAGACGGTGATAGAGGCTGCAGTTTGTGGTAGGCGAGGCAGGGGTTGACCTCCGCTAAGATGGAGACAGGACATTAAAGAGGCATTGGAAATGAAAGCAAATGGAATTTAAAAGCTGGCTAGGTAAAGGGATACTTTCAGGCGTACCGTGAAGAGAAGAGCGTTCAGTAAAGGACTTGCTAATTGATGATGAATATTATGTTTTTAAAGACGTTTTAACGGGGTTTTAATTAAAGATTAAAAGTTTCTTACTTGGTGTGTTAAAAAAAAGGTATTATTTTGCGAAAAAATTTCGGCAGCTCTCCGCTGACCTGGATTAATTACTGAATGACTGCGCAAAATGGCCAAGTATTTATTGCCGCCGACGCTTGTGGCACCAGCTTCAAAGTGAAATCATAGAATCGTAAAAATTGGCTCAAAGATGGTGTGCCTTTTCGATGTAATTAGGTGTAAACAAGAGCCGCGTTTTATGCCTTTCTAACAGAGAGAGTAATTTATAATACATTTGTAGTCCAAGAGGCGGTCCATTACGGCGACCTGATAAATGTCTTTATGTGTCCTTTTCGGTAAATGTTTTCTGTGTATTTTTGGGGTAATGTTTCCTGAGTGAACTGTTTCTATAATGTTTTACGGTATGAGTTGGTAGATGTTTCCCTAGTGAATTCTTCTTTTTGGTGGTAATGTTTGACCGTGTTTGTAATGTTTAAAATGAGTTAGTACATGTTTCCTGCGTGATTTCTGTTTCGGCAATATTTTACGTGCATGAGTTAGTAGATGTTTCCTGTGTGAATTTTCTGCTAATGTTTTACGTAAATGAGTTGATAAATCGCCCAACGACCTCCTCTCCCTGGAGATATCAACATCATCATGTGCCATGCAGAAAAGCATAGGCAGTCATTATACGCCATCCTTCACGATCAGTATACTTACGGACCATGTGATGTTCTTGTCCTGCCCCTGCATGTGGCCAAGTCATCAAGGTATTGCCGAGAGTGTCGCACACAGTACGAGCTCTAAAGCTTCAGCGATGATCCCCAGGGATCAGCATAATCTTGCAAAATGATTGTTTTTTTAAATCTCTGATACAGTAGATGGTTTGCAAGCCTCTTAATCTTTCAAGTTTAAGTAAGGGATTTGTGTTGTCTACGGTGGTGCTTCTCTTTGCTCCATGTGTGATCTCTTTTCTTTTCACAAGTCCTCTTTCTACCAGTTTTGCTAGCTGTCACAAAGTTCTCGTGTAAATTCCTTACGTTAAAATTTAGACCCTGTAATCAACCAAAGTAAATGAGATATTGGCAATTTTGTTTCTGTCTTTGCTTTTCTGACATCACGCTCTGGTCTGTTTTGTCTGTAGTCTTATCTCCAGTTCAGCTTCATATGTTGTTTTAAGATTGTCTTTGGCGTTTTAAGACTCTGAGACATTAGGGGCTGCACGAGGTGTCATTTAGCCCTGGTGAGCTGTCTTTCAATTTCTAGAGATCGATAGTAGGCTAGAATCCACTGCTGGGCAAGTTCTGTTGTTGTAGACAGCATTTTAATGTAAAAAAAAAAAAAGTTTCATAGCTGATATTATCCTGTTTAGAACGTGATATGGTTATGAGAAGAGGGAAAATAAAACATGTTGTGACCACTGGAAAGATCTGTGGAAGGAGGGGTAGAGAAAGACAACAAGAGAAGATTCTTGAAAGTCTTGTTGCCTGGCATGGAGGTGTGTCGGCACACGAACTGATACATGCCGCAGGAGATCGTGGATTATTGAGAGGCATGATCGCCCACGCTAGTCGGCAAGACACCTGATGATGATGATGGTTTTGGGGAACTGATTTTTACTTATGGCAATCTGAACATTTTTAATAATTCAAACTGGAGTTCTGAGAATTTGCTGAGTTAAAATAAGGATTGCTGCCTGCATTCTGAAGTTGGTGCAAGATTCCCCTGCTTCCGTAGAGTGTATTTCTGTGTGTAATTTGGGTTTGTCTCTTCTAATCGCATCAACACTGCAAGAAATACTTGGTGGCGAGTAATGCTGAGCCATTTTGTTTAGTGCACATAACCTCGTCATAATTATAACCTAAGGCTGCCCCTTTGGAGAGGCTGGTTGAACGTGACGATTGTATTCGCAAAGCAAGCCGTTCCAAGAGTTTACAGTAGTAAACAAAGAAGTTGAAGAAGGAGTTAATGACTTTGCCAGTTCACGCAGAATGTCGCCCATATTGACAAACGTTGTACCACTCCTCCTGTACTTCTCTCCGTAATTAATCGTCACTAATCGCCATGTCTTTTCATTTGGCGTGCAATTACCCGGGTTTAAAACCGCTTGATTACGTCAGGGAATGGGTTAAATCGTAGCAAATGCCACAGAAAAGCACTTAGCACGGTTTGACATAAAAGAAACATACGTTTAGAAGCAGCCCGGTGTAGCAAATAGAATCACACCGTCGACTAAACACATGACAAGAAAAACAAAAACATTCATTTGTCTATCTTGAAGTAAGTAATTATACCACATAAATTTGGCATTCATTCGTCTATCTTGAAGTAAGTAATTATACCACATAAATTTGGGAAAAAATATTCATCGTATTTAATCTTCTTTCTTCCATCTTACCACGATTCATGGTATGTGCGTTTTATTCTTTATTCCATCTACCCTTTTCTACCCGATTCATCCCAGTTTTTTTTTTTTTACATTTTTCTCTTCCTCGTTTTACCGCATCGGGTGTTTTAAATGACGGCCATTTTCACAGCCGGGAAATAGTGGACGTCTGTGAGTACCGCCATCATTTGCAGATACCAGCATCGAGTCCCATTCCGCTTTCCACATTTAATTTGCTCTAGCTGTTAAATCGCGTGTTCTCAAATCGATTACTATAGAAATACTTTTCCTGGCCCAGGCCAGTTATTAAGACCGTTAACTGTAGTAGAAGTAGGCCGTGAAATGGATTTATAATTGCAGGACATTGTGTTAGCAATGTATGCATTAGGGAGGCATCTGCAGATGGAGGTCAGGTGGTAGACGCATTTGTTCAGGTTAGATGTAGCACATATGGAATATTCTTATTTAGATTTGTAGTTATTGAGGAGGACATATTTGTAGAAATGCTTGATGTTCTTTTTCTGCCTTCTATCTCCTAGTTGAGTTAAGTCAAGAATTGACACCACAGCACTCGTGCTCCGTCCTCATCTTTAGCAGCCAGCGCAAAGTTCCAATACTGATGGTAGCGGTCACAATCTGATTATATGTTCGTCTGGCCGGCTCACTACACTCAAAGGAAAGGCAAGAAACTCAGGTGCCTCATTCTCTCCAGGCCATAATAATCTTGTTTCTCTACTAATTTCGTTGCTTGTTTCCAAAGGGCCTTGACCACATCTGCTTTGTCATGTATCAATTCACCACCCAGTGGTGCAGATCCAGCCAATCAGTCTGCCTGTTCATTACCCACTACGCCAGCAAAGCCTGGATAAAAGATACAAAAAATGCTCACTACCCGTGGCCTTCCCAGTAAAGCTTGCCACTCTGCTCGAAGCATCCCTGTTGTCACCTATCTCCCATTGGAGCATAGGCCCTCGACCAACTCACATAACATCGCTGTCTGAGCTACTGAGTTTAATGTTTGGTTGCAGCCCTGTGAGCTGTGTTTTTCCTATGTAATGACTTTCATTTGTGCAGTTGTTGCGTAGTTTTTGTTGTTGTTGGTATGGTCGGTGGCGTGTTTACGTGTGAGCTGGTGAAATACCTTATGTAAAAATTACACGTGTGTATCGTAACCAACTTATCGTCCTCGACTACTTCCATCAACAAAAAACAGCATTTCTGGTGGCAGTTGTTGGCTTGGGCGCCTCCAGCAAACCGAAATACGCATTCACTGCGTGCAAATATTTATGGATTGTTTCGGAACTAGTTGTTTATTCACCCGTTTTTCAAATGCAACAATGAAGGGCATTTCATTTGAAGAACGTAGCAAGTGTGGGGAAACCCGATAGCGGTGACGTTGAAACCTCGACTAACTAACATCAAGTAGGTCTATCCTTTGCTATTATAGAAATGTCTCAGGTGATGGAAGCATAAGGGTGTTTCATTTTTTGTATCATCGGTGTTTTGTTGTTGTCGTCCTCTTTAAATAATGTATACACAAACATTTTATTTCTCATTTTATTGCCTGGTATATTTAGCTTTATCTCGTCACGTGCATTACAGTAGAGTTTACATCATCATCATCATCATCATCATCATCATCATCATCATCATCATGTAGCAGGTCCTTTGCAGAGCGTCGCTCTCATCACAGTCTGCCTGAAAGAAACTCGGTCTCTCGCCAGTTCTCTCGCCTCATGCACTTTCACACTCAAGGAGTCACTTATATCATGTGCCCATCTTCGTGTCGGTCGGCCCCTGCCCCTCCTTCCTGGTACCATGTCTTCTGCTATATTTTTTTCCAATCCGTCGTGGCGCTTGATATGACCAAAAACTTCAGCTTTCGAGAAAGGATGCTGTTTATTAGCCAATCTTCCTTGATGTTCAGATCTTTTAGGATGTCAATATTTCTCATCTTCTTTGTCCAAGATATTCTGAGAATCTTTCTATAGCATTTCAGCTCAAAAGCCCCTATTCTCTTTTTCTTAAGGACTGAGAGATAGTCCACGACTCACATCCGTATGTAGCCACAGGGAAGATGCATGCTCTCAAAATTCTAATTTTTATCTCCTTGCTGGTGCTTAACCACAGACTTTTAAGGCTGTTCAATCTTTGAACATCAACATACATAAAAGAAATTACAAGAAAAAGATGCATTCAAAATATCTAGTGGCGCTCAACCGTAGAACACGGCTATATTTTAGGCGCCTACAGTTTCGAAATAATCTGCTTACACGTGGATTGGTTTGCTATTATAGTAAATTATTTAGTTTCACAATAACCAAGTCACCGTCATTCGCTAAAACACGGGGCAGACTCAACAAACACTCATATAAATGAGGTATGAGCCAGACAATTCTCTACCAGTATCTTCATTCTGAAGAGATCTTGTAACATGTCTTGCAAGGCTTTCCTCTCCTGGAGGTACTGCGAAGCAACATGTGACCACGCCCAGTTGACAACTAACTTTAGGGAAACCTCAGAGACCTTGAGCTGTAATTCCAGTGTATAGAGGAGTAGAAGGAGGAGGAGGGGAAGACGAATAAGAAGGGGAAGGAAAGAAGGAAACGAAAGAGAATAAGAAGAAGAAGAAGAAGAAGAAGAAGAAGAAGAAGAAGAAGAAGAAGAAGAAGAAGAAGAAGAATTTACAAGAGGGAAACATCGCGCCGAATAGCGTGGGCGATCACGCTTCTCCACAACTTCCTATGTCAGGGGAAGTCGGATGCCTTCCCATGGAATCACAAAAGGCTGTCTAGAATCTTCTCGCATTGTCTTCCTCCATCTCTTCTTAGACAAATCTTTCCAGCCGTCACTATATGTTAAGTTTCTTATTACAAACACCCACTCCCCGCGACAGCCACCCCCCCCCCCCCCCAAAAAAAAAAATTATCAACTAAAAGATCTTTCGGACATTTGTGATTCATTTTCCATTATTTGTAGCGTTTTTCAAATATTCCGCAATACTCATTTGTAAAATATCTCAGAATTTTAAAGAGAGAGAGAGAGAGAGAGAGAGAGAGAGAGAGAGAGAGAGAGAGAGAGAGAGAGAGAGAGAGAGAGAGAGAGAGAGAGAAAGGGGGCGCACAAAAACAACATGGAGACGAACGATGAAAAGGGACCTTAGTTTGGCATCTCTGACATGGAAAACTGCACTAAAGATCGCACAGGACAGGAAAGCATGGACAGTCCTCTCTGAAGCCTCATGTGCCACTAGGCATAAAGAGAGAGAATTGATGATAATTAATAAAATCACAGTTGTGCTTAATATAGACATTTTTACCTTATGATCGTCGACACAATAATCATTTTGTTCACTGTCGTCATGTTTAGAATGTTTCTTCATTACCACTACTTTAATCATCATGATGTTAACTTCAACATCATTAGAATATGTTCTCTTCTTCTTTCCTCTACTCTTGGAATACTCTCAGGACAGGAAGAGATCTCTGGAACGGGCCCTTCTGTTTGCCTTGTAAATAATACTCTTCAGTATCTCTGCTATTTCTGCGGTCCATTTCTGCGTGGTCGACCTATGGTTCTGTTACCGCTGTATCAGTACAATCATGCTGTCTGGTGCCCTGTCTGATGCTAATCTTATTTCATGACCAATCCATTTTAATCGTTTGTCTACCTTAAAAGTTCAGTATTATTTCTGTGCCGACTCTTCTCCTGACTTCATCGTTCTTAAGTCATGCTTTCCTCTTTACACCTAGCATAGTACGTAAACATTCCACTTCTGTGCTGTCTATTTTCCTTGTCTTTTGAATAGTGTCCATGTTTGACATTGATAGTATAACACTGGTAAGAATACATGAGGTACAACAAGAGAGAGAGAGAGAGAGAGAGAGAGAGAGAGAGAGAGAGAGAGAGAGAGAGAGAGAGAGAGAGAGAGAGAGAGAGAAGGTATGAATACATTTCCCTGTGTTTGATGACGCCACCCTAGATAGTCAAGTTTCTGTCAAGTGACTGTAAAATCCGCAGTTTCGTCGTAACAGGTTTTCGAATGGTTTTTCTTCCTGTATGAGTTCCAGGGACTAATTTTGATTAATGACAAACAAGAAAAGACTGCCTCCCTAACAAGCATAAAAAGCAACTAATTAGAGTAGTTTTTGCTTGAAGTTGGAGTCATCTGCCTGAGCAGTGTTTGATGTTTTACATCCAGATTTAGATGTTTTCCCTTGCACTTAGATGGCGTTTTTGACGTTTATATTGTAGATGTATTTCTAGATGTTTTTCATTTGGAGTGAATTTATGAAATCTAACTTAAGAAACAGAATGAAATTTGACCTCCTAAATGCTATTTTGACAATACAATTCGGCCTGTTAAGAGTAGGACAAAGCTGTTCCACTTATCAGCTCCCTGATTGGGTATTAAAAGAAATTGGAACAGCTAAAGCATACCAGAATCATTTTGGATCTGAAGCTTCATCATCCAAGCTAAGTTTATCCTAGGGATCTTGTAAGGCAGACTTCAGTAAAGATGAGGACATGATTCTGTAGGGTAAGTCATATCAATTGCTATGTAATTTGTGACTCTTTCCATTTGGATGTTTTTTCTAGATGTTTTCCACACAAATGTAGATGTTTTTAGATATTTTTCGACTCCGTTTTGGATGTTTTTTATCAAAGAAAAGTGGCAACACTGTGCCTGTGATGCAAGGAACCAAAAGTCTGCTTAAGAAAACGAAACACGAGATCGACAAAACGGATGTGCACGAAAAACTCAAGCTCTGGAACAAGACAAAAGTCCAAATGTGGACGAACAACCAGAACTTTTTGCCGGATTTTATTATTTGGACACTACAAAATAAAAATAAAAATAAATAAATAAAAGTAGAAGAAGAAGCAGAAGAAAAAGAATTTTCATCACCAGAACACTGGAACCTGGGGTTTCGGGTAACTTGGATCAACCCCCCCCCCCCCCCCCCCACACGCATAAAAGATTAGGACTCAGCCGCTATAGAATATAAATCATGTGTGTAAGAAAGTTCTTTTGCACAACCCTTCCCTTTCCCTCCAACCAGACAAGGAAACTATTTTTCACTCACTTACTTTCACATTAATTCATAAATAGCATTAAATATATTCACCAGTCAACAAATAATAATAATAATAATAATAATAATAATAATAATAATAATAATAATAATAATAATAATAATAATGCTACTATGAGTCATCATCATGTAGCAGGTCATTTGCAGAACGTCGCTCTCATCACAGTCTGCCTGTAAGAAACTCGGTCTCTTGCCAGTTCTCCCGCCTCATGAACTTTCACACTCAAGGAGTCACTTATATCCTGTGCCCATCTTCGTGTCGGTCGGCCTCTGCCCCTTGATACTAAGAGTAGTTGTAGTTAATATTATTTTTGATGGTGTTCGTCCATCACAGATGATGCTGATGACCTCTCTTTCTTTCATCCGTCATTGAACCATAGTTGACTATCTGAGCCCGGAAATGACTAGTAAGCTCAGTACGGGCCTAGAAGAATCTAGAACACTAAGGGCAGGAAACACTGTGTGTGGGTAAAGAACCGATTATACGGGTCTTTTTACCTCTCTTGGCTGTTCAACTGCTCTTTATATATATATATATATATATATATATATATATATATATATATATATATATATATATATATATATATATATATATATAAAGTGCGTAGAAATACAGTAAACCTATAAGTAAGTGTTTAAATAAGTAAATGTATACGTCAGTGCTTAATTACATACATGTAAGCGCTTAAATAAATAAATAAATAAATACAGTGTGTAACGAAGGCCTCAAGTAAATATACTAAATTGGCTTTTGAATCGCACAGACAACAACACAAATGCATAAAAACCTGACCACCCTCACCTCGTACAGGAGGTCAAAGCCGGTTATTAATGATAATTTGACAGCCCGGGCAAAATGTTAGCCATAAAATAACCTCCACGCGGCGCTAGTTGAATGGCTGTCTTGTTCTAGAAGCTAATCGCAAATACCCAGGCTTTTAACTCCTGCTGGGTCTTATATCAAAATGGACTCGTGACTCCGGTTCCGGATGTGAACAAGGCCCGTGCGGAGTAGCTCATCCAGGAGAGTGGTTAAAAGTGTTTCCTCTGACCTCAAATATGGCTAACGTTTGCAGGTTTGAGGCTCCGGCTGGTGTATTTAGGTCGCTTCTGGCCTCCGGGAACCCAATCTTGGATGGGTGAATCATACACGATGATTATAATATTTAGTGATAGCTTGCTAGAATTATTATCATTAACTTTGTGAACTCTTTGGAAATACCCGGGTGCCTCGTTCATTCCCAGCTGCAGACGGTTTGGCAACAGGCTGTCTTGCATTGGTTCAAAAAGTGGTACCAAGAGCCGACCGTACAGTAGCATTGGCAAACTACTGAACATAATATTAACCTACTGAAACCACAACAGTCAATACACCTTTTAGTTGCTTCAGCAACGTCCTGTGATGGATACGCAACTAACTCTTACTAACAGATAGAGGCCAATTTTTTTTTTTTCACTGTCATAATCAAATGATACAAGTGGGAAGATAACATTAGGAGATGGACCAAAAAAAAAAAAAAAAAAAAGCAGTCAAAGAGGGTGTATAACCGAGGCAAGAGACAGAATGTTGGAGATCTTTTGCAGACAACCTTTATTCTGGAGACGACGCCTGATTTGTGGATTGATTGCTTGACTGAGTGGGTAATATAACAATCACAGTTCACCTTGTGGGCTTTAGAGTTCCCTAGTGAGGGACACAAACAGACCCACCCGCCCTGGCCTTCAACAAGCTTGTCGTATATGTCGACTAAATAGGTGTGATTATTTCTTAGTCGGAAGGGTATTGCATGGTCTCGAGGCATAGTGTCCGCCTCGAATACTAGATGTTCCGGGTTCAATCCCCGGTAAGGGCTAGGATATTTTACACATGGACTTGGACTCCTAGTAATTCCCCCTGGTCTCTGGGTAGTGACATCGGACGCCCGTGTGCATTGCTTCGCACGCAAAAAAATCCCTTGAAGGTGGAAATCGAAAAGAGTAGCTTAATGGCGCTGCTAGGGCAACAATTTGGAGTTAAAAATCTGCCCAAAGTATTTCACGACCCTCGTCAGTGCTACAGCGCTTGTGCACTGTGCTGAGCGTCTTCGGATTCAGACTTGCGTTATAAAAAGAACGGAGCACTTATGGGTTACTACCCATGTGCCATGATGTTGTTCAAAAAACTTTTTTAAAAATGTATCTATTGCGTCTGCTTAAAACAACTAGATTTTTAAAACGGATATGCACACAAAACTCAAGCTCTGAAACAAGACTAAAGTCTAGAAGTGGATGAACAACCAGGACTTTCTCCTGTGGTCTGCAGTCATTAAACGCAAAGAAGAAGAGGAACAAACAAAGCTCGAAATAAAGTGGGAAAATACTTTTAATCAAGCACAATATCCAATGTGACAGATTCAGAATACGTGTACATATGGAAGCGATAGTTGGAGACAACAGATGGAAGCGACAGTTGAAGGCAACACATGGAAGCGATAGTTGAAGACAACAGATGGAAGCGACAGTTGAAGACAACAGATGGAAGCGACAGTTAAAGACAACACATGGAAGCGACAGTTAAAAACAACAGATGGAAGCGACAGTTGAAGACAACAGATGGAAGCGACAGTTAAAGACAACAGATGGAAGCGACAGTTAAAGACAACAGATGGAAGCGACAGTTGAAGACAACATATTAAAGCGGCAGAAGAGGGCGAAAGATGGAAGCGACAGTTGAAGACAACAGACGGAAGCGGCAGTTGAGGACAACAGATGGTAGCGACAGTTGAAGACAACAGATGGAAGCGACAGTTGAAGACAACAGATGGTAGCGACAGTTGAAGACAACAGACGGAAGCGGCAGTTGAAGACAACAGATGGTAGCGACAGTTGAAGACAACAGACGGAAGCGGCAGTTGAAGACAACAGATGGTAGCGACAGTTGAAGACAACAGATGGAAGCGACAGTTGAAGACAACAGATGGAAACGACAGTTAAAGACAACATATTAAACCGGCAGAAGAGGACGACAGATGGAAGCGACAGTTGAAGACAACAGATGGAAAAAGTAGTAGAGGACAGAAGATGGAAGCGACAGTTGAATACAACGGACGGAAGCGGCAGTTGAGGACAACAGATGGTAGCGACAGTAAATTACAGTAGATGGAAGCAACAGTAGAGGCAGGGATTGACCACAGGTTTTTTTTCTAGTCTGCCTCATTTTTTGTGCAAGAGCACTTCTGCTGAAACTTACTGATTCATCATGCTTGAGGAATGTGCACCATCCAGATCGGTTTTCTGCAAAAGCCACCCATGTTTCTGTCTTGATGCAAAAAAAGATTTAACAGCAGTTTTAATATATAACTTTAAAGTGAGCATCTGCTCGTTAACACTGTTGCCACAACTCCGTTGGCAGAGCGCTATTAACCCATTTAAACTGAGGGATTGGGGGGGGGGGGGGGGGAGGGTGTAATTGTTGCTGCAGATTGCATCCGTTACTTCTGATTTCTGATAAATGAAAGTTCGTAAAACCGAAACATGAATGTAGAATTACAGGGGGATACTTACAGGGGATTTGGGGAAAAAAATCATACATAATAGCTGCACTAAAAAAAAAAAAAAAAAGAGCAATACACAGAATATACAATAAGTGGGCTTTTGAAAAAGCTAAAGAAATTTGCTCGTTACGAAAATCAGAAAATGAATCAAAGCCCATGGACACCGCATGTAGCCAAACATCTTGAATGCGGACATCACTAAATAAAATGTTCATCTTGTTCACTCTAAAGATGAAAATTGGAAACAAGCTTATCGACAATCTTTAATCATGGACATAAAAATACAAGCGAAAGCTTCTTACAACACAGGTCGCAGAAACTCTCTTAAAGCAAACTGTGAAGTGAGCGCTAATTGTGAGATAAAGCGCCCAGCAAAAACTACTGTACCTTGTCTGAATCAAATCTCCCCCAGAAGAAACGGCCCGCCAAACGCATGTCAAGGCATTGCAGCATCGGCTTGATTAGGCACTATTCACGGGCAGTGGTTTCACAACATCCAGAAGCTTGTTCCGAACACAAGCCGTCTGATATGGGTATGTGTATTCATGCAACATCTCAAACTGGCGTAAAAAGTGAGATTTTGTTGCTTAATGTAGCGATAGAAAATACCTGGGAGCTGGATGTGGCCAGTTTTTTGCTAATGAGAACGGCTTGAACCAAAGAAGAAATTTATGGCTATGAGAAAATTGTATCATTTCGAAAAAAAAAAAAAAAAATTATAAACGTGATTACATATATTTTTTTAGGTGCTCTTAAAAAAAGGACATTATCATGTGTGCTAAAACATATTTTCAGGTGATGAATAGGACATCATTTTGAAATTAGTTCTCGGAGAAGTCGGGCCTTTTGGCACAACTGGTCTGTAGGGTAGAGGTGGGGACATGAAGGAAACGGGATGACTGGCAATGGGGAGGGGGTGGGTTTAAAAAAAGGTGGGGGGGGGGATGGGAGGGGAGGGGAGGAGGTTAATGATAAAAAATAGTAGCAATGATAATATGTAATAATAATATTATTACAGAATAATATACGAAGTACTATAAAAAAAATATAAAATGTATAAACAAATTGTGTTTGAAGATAAGAAGAAGGTTCTCGAGAGGTTTGATAGAAAAAAACCCTGCTCTCTTCCTGAAAATTACCGGATACAAGGACGCGTTACAGAACATCATAGTCATGTGGCACACAAGCCACAGTGCAGGAAGATCACAAGAATGTATGTATGCCATATGTTTACAATAAATATAGATGTACGACAAGAATATGTGCTCCCCTCACTTGTATTTAACATTTATACAGACAATGTTGAAGTAAGAATCGACGTCACATCACTCGGGACAACTCTATGAATGCTCCGTCCCCATCTTCAGCAGCAAGCTAAGAGTTAAATTTCCGACGGTACCAGTAACTGTCTGATTGTATATCCGTCTTGCCCTTCCCCCTGAGTGTCGAGCGCCGGCCAACTCCTTGCAGCGCCATTCCCCTCATACCGTAATGATCTGCCTGTGCTTCGGCACTGTTCACTTGCTCCCAAAGGGCTCTCACAACATCCAGCTTGTCATACATCAGTTAACCAACAAGTGACACCGAACCGGCCAGTCTGTCTGTCTGCTCATTTCCTAACACGTATGCATGCCTGGAGAAAATATCTAAAGGATGCTAACTACCTAGGACTTTTGAAGTGACGCTTGCACGCTGCACGGATCATGTCTGTCTCCACCTTTCTCATCTTTATACCGACAGAAAATCTAAAAAAAAAGCAGGTTCTAAAATAAACGAGATAGATCATAATAAACATTAAAAAATACACATATCAGACGAAGTAATCGACATTAAACAAACTACTATTTGCCGACGATCAGTTTACAGCAGGGAAGAAAAAAGGCTGCAGAATAACATTAACAGGTTAAGCTGTGCGTGTAGTAAATTCAACGTGAAGATCAGTGCAAACAAAATCAAGACAAGTCACTAAAACCACTAGTCCATAATACATACATCTATACTCTCTTATTAGCCGACCACAAACAGGGAAAATCCACAGGTCACGGGTCAGTCTAATATTTTAGAGGGTGGTAGTTAAGCGTATAGTTTTGGTTAGGGTTAGGTAAACGTTTGAAAACCCTGGCCTTGGAAGAAGCCTCCCAAAGCACACAAACACAGAAAACCCTTTCTTACCACCCTCTAAAATACTGGACTGTCCCGTGACGTCACTTGTTGTGGGCTAAGAAAACACACACCCGTACGAAAGATTGTCGCCCAAAACAAGTTAGGAAAATTTAAATATCTAGGAAGATGGCAAAACTGACAGAGAATTAGAAACCACTGGTTCGATCCGATGCTTTGCCCGCGCACACACACACAACACACAAACACACACACCACACACACACACACCACACACACACCACACACACACACCACACACACACACCACACACACACCACACACACACCACAATACACCACACACACACCACAATACACCACACACACACCACAATACACCACACACACACCACACACACACCACACACACACACCACACACACACACCACACACACACACACCACACACACACACACACACACACACACCACACACACACACCACACACACACACCACACACACACCACACACACCCACACACACACACCACACACACACACACACACACACACCACACACATCACACACACACACACACACACACACACCACCACACACCACACCACACACACCACACCACACACACCACACCACACACACACACACACACACCACACACACACACCACACCACACACACACACACACACACACACACACACACACACACACACCACACACACACACACACACACACCACACACACACCACACACACACACCACACACACACACACACACACACACACACACACACCACACACACACACCACACACACACACACACACACACACACCACACACACACACCACACACACCACACACACACCACACACACACACCACACACACACACCACACACACCACACACACACCACACACACACACCACACACACACACCACACACCACACACACACACACACACCACACACACACACACCACACACCACACCACACACACACACACCATCCCTGAAGGGAGAAACTTAAAGTCCTAATTGTGACTAGTTTATGTAAAAGTACAAAAAAAAAAGCACAGGACTCTCTTCCACGCCTTTAGGCGTATATGGCATATAGGGCTAGACCTATATTTTTATAGACCAATTGGCACAAAATGAGTGATGTGGTCAGCATCACGCCGGCCGCCTTTACTTTCCGCGACTGCACCCGGTATCCACTCAAGGCTGGGTCGACCTGGGAGCCAAGGTCATTTTTTTTACAAAAGTCCGGCTCCACTAGGGAGCGAATCCACGATCTTCCGATCCGCGGCGAGCGTCTAGCCGCTCGGCCACGGCGACTCCCGACTAGTTTATGTGACCCATATAAAATAGCTTAACATTGCATGCCACTAAGGTTAGTTGCGTATGCTTTACAGGACGTTGCAGAACCAACCCCAACAGCCCCATGGCTGTTGTGTGGTTTTTCTAGGCAAATTTACGTGCAGTAGTTTGCCATTGCTTACTGGACGGTCGGCTTTCTTCATACCTCTGTCGAAACCAACGCAAGGCGCATGGCCCGCAGCTGGGATCGAACCTGGCATCCCGGCACTACGAAGCGTTCGCATCGACTTAGCCCCAGAGCCGACTTGCATGCTACCAAGAGCCCTAAAAAAAAAAAGAAAGGATTTCTGCATTGTTGATGCAGTCAAAGGAGACAGACCAATATGCTGTCCCAACCCGGCGACGAAGTCATCTACCGACGAGTCATGCTTGTTCAGGGGCTGTTTTTTTTTTTTAATCCCCCTCTCACACGTCCGAAAATGGATGGGGGTGGGGGGGGGCTGAGGGTAGGAGGGGGTGGGGGGCAGGTGTACTCTTAACCCCACAGGGGAAGACACCCTTAACCCCACAGGGGAGACAAGACAGCCAATAATGGCTAAATTTCCCCTAATCATCACTACATCATTACTTTCTTCAAGGAGATCCGAAGCAAACTTAGAAATGTCCCCCGCCACGAGCCTATAGGTTTTCGGGAATCTATTAACTGCTAATAGAATGCCATTCAATATCTACTGGTCTTTCTGGGTGAATCCTTTCAAAAACATCCCACAATCTCTATGGAAACAAGAACGGTAACTGCAAGCCATCCATTAACCATTGTCACAGTGAAACTCAAAACGGGTTGGCCTAAGATCAGGGAGCTCAGGCGCTTTCAATCCCCATCTTCCCTTATTTATGCAAACCTCCCCCCCCTCCCCCCCCCATCTTTTTTTCCTTCACCCGTGGCCTCCCATAACAGTTTCAATGGGTCTAAGAGCACTTAATTAAGCAGGTAAGTATTTCTTTGTAGAATTCGGCCGATTTTTATTTTTTCGTTGTATTTGTTTACGTCATAATATTTTAATACCGTAATGTAGTCAGTTCATTTTTCTGCGTATTGTGTTTTTTTTCCTTCTTATCCTTGATCTGCAAATGAAGGTGCCTCGCCGCAACGCCATCTTTTTGTAAAATAATAAGAAAAACACAGGAGCATGCACAGTAGGGGACCGCCGATCATCAGTAGAAAGAGCCCTCGTCGACGTCTGTTTAGGTCCATTACTTCATATACAATCTCGGAAAATGGCCCGATCTGGTTCATGACATCAGGCCTCGATCTTCCCTTGCAGCACTTTATCGGACAGGACAAGATGAAGTGGTGACTTTGCAACAGGTGTCATGAGATTTGGTGATATATATTGTCGCTGCGGTAGCAAATTAGCCGTCTACCTTAACGACCAAAGTGTCAAGCTTACGCTTACGATTTGTTCATCGGACAAGTGTTAGACTTTGGCAATTGGCAGAGAAACACTGACCGACATTTATCGGGCACTTTGGCTTTTGGCGATGAAAAGCTCTTTTCCTCTAGGAACTCGGACTAGTCCACCGATACATATCCCCTACGACGTTCCGTTGTTTCCAAAGCCAGCTCGAAACCCTTTCCGCAGCTTCATCTAGTTGTTTTAGTCCTCGTTTTCTCTGTGGTTGTATCTCATCCCTTGCTCTGAGAGCCTCCCTCTCTTTGCGAGTGCCTCTCTTCCATCTTCTCATAATCTCTCTCTGCAACTTTTTCTTTCCTCGTTCTTCGAGTCTCTTAGCGAGTATTTTTCTTTCCCAGCTTTCTGAGTCTCTCTTATAGCGAGTGTTTCTCTTCAATGGCTCTCAGAGTCTTTTCGCGATGTCTCTCTTCCCTCTCTCTGAGTCTCTGTCGCTCTTCCAGCGAGTGATTCCCTTCCCTCATTCTCGAAGTCTCATTCCCTATGCAAGTGTCTCTCTTTCCCCACTCCCACTCTCTTTTTCTGCATCTCTTACTTTTATTATTAATGTAGATTGTTGACTAGTCGACTCTGTGGCTAAATCGATGCGAACGCTTCGTAATGCCGCGATGCCGGGTTCGATCCAAGCTGCGGGCCACGCACCTTGCGTTTGCTTCGACAGAGGTATAAAGAAAGCCGACCGTCCAGGAAGCACTAGCAAACTACTGGACGTAAATTTGCCTAGAAAAACCATTCAACAGCAAGGGGCTGTTGGGGTTGGTTCTGCAACGTCCTGTAAAGGATACGCAGACTGTTGACTAAGCATTCATCAGTGTTGACCATGTTTTTCTCTATTCCAGTTATTCCTAAACTGTACGCCGTCGCACCCCGGGGAGCCTCACTGTGCTAAAATACAAAATCCATTAAAACATTATAATCACCCCCGCCACCCCCCCCCCCCGCTCCCACCTCCCCCCCCCCCAAAAAAAAACCCGATAACATAAGCACATAAAAATTATTGTTCGGGGCTAACTAAATCAATTACTGTCGTCAGCCAAGCATATATGAGTGACACACTTTGACGTTTATTGGTCTGTTTACTGGTCACTGGCAGCGTCTGTTGCTTAGGCATTGCAAACGAGCTTCCTAATGCTGGGGTGACAGGTTCGATCCCAGCTGCGGACGGCTTGTCTTTCAATAATTTCGACAGTGGTACCGAGAGCTAACCGTTCAGCAGCAATGGCAAACTATTGAACGTAAAATTTGCCTTTTAAAAACCACAGCAGCCAAAACATTCTGACGTTAGTTATGCAATGTCTTCAAAAGATAAACAGCTTACGTTATTTTTTAAACAATTGGTTACTACATAAACGGCTTCACTTCTTTTAATAACTTACACCTTATGTACTAGTTCTCTTATGTATGCCGTGAAGCGTGGGCGTCGAACGTAGGGGCTGAGACACACTTAGGCCCTCGATTTTTAGGAAGGGGAAAGGGCCTAGCTCTCAAAAAATTCGCAGAGGCTATATGGTCTCCTTTACAATGTTTAAACCTGTCTTTTAAAGTATTTAAAAATATATTATATTATTTCAAATTTAGAATTATATTTTTTTTGTCAAGTAAAAAAATAATAATAATTGTTTTTTTACTGTGCACCTCAGCAAAATTCAAGACTCTTAAATTCTCGCTTCTATAAAATTATAAGGCGGCGGATTCCCACGACTTCTCCAAATTTGTTCTTTGAGTTGGATTGGATTGGCTTTTTACCCCACCAGGACATCACACAAGCGATAAACACCCGATGACACAAAGTGCCACCATGCGGATGAGGATCACCGTGGAGAGGTCCCAGAAACCGCGTTCAGACATTTGGCCATATTTATGACCTGCCTATATTGCGGCCCCTGGCAAAAGCCAGAGTGGGGCTTCAAATAACAAAAAATAACGTCCTAAGAAGGACGTAAGGAATCGCCAATACTTTGAGTTGGCGTCGCAGAATTCACATGAGTGCTTTCACAGACAAGTAATTCAATTGTTGACACAGATAATTACCGCCATAGTTTGATGGGATGAAAGACACGGCAACATAACAAACAGACTGACAGAAGATAAAAGGTGTTTCTCTGAATGGGACACGACTGTCTCAGCAGCTAAGTATTTTGCATTGATGTACTACGTTTTTCCTTTTTTTTTCCCTCTTGAAAAGCAGTTCTTAAAATTAATTATCGAGAACCCGTTTTCAGACAACTGGAATTTAGTGCCAATCCTGTTCAGTGGTATCTGGGAATTAGAGCGCTTCAAAATGCGAACAACTTGGAGTCCGATCAACATTTTCCTGTAAATTTAACTTCGTCTTTTGAACGTTGCGTTACTAACTGAAAGCCGGGCAGGTGCCAGGAAGAGGGAGAGGGAAAAATTGAAAAGGCTAACACTCAGGAGGTTATTTCGACTTTAGTCTCCCCAGACCCCACCCATATACACACTAGCTCACTTTTGATTGGTAGTTACTAAGCCCCGTGTCTTCGCATAAGGTTACGGTGGTGTTCCGCAATGCTCTTGATATCGCGTGTTGTATATTTCGGCAAGCCAGCGCACATACGCATGTATGATGCGAACAAAGAAAAGCCCAAAAAGATGTTAAGTGGGGACTCTGAAAGGAGCCTTTTTTTGGTGGCTCAGTGACGGCTATAATTTGTTTCGAGCCGATGTGCCTGGTGGATGCCCTGATCCCGGAAACTACAGCGTGCCGACTAGATGGTGACGAAACTAAGCGTTACCACACGCAGCAAATAAACAACGCCAAGATAGAGTCGCTGCTGATTTTAGGAGCTGCAAGCCAGCGTTTTTAACACTCCAAAAACATGGAGAAACAGGGTCTAACAATCTCCCAGAGAGGACCGCAACCCATGTCACGGGCATTCTCTTTCTTGGAATGAAAACGTAAATGCAAGACATCGCAGAAACCAAACAAAAGAGCGGAACACACCCGTAACGTTCAGGAAAGTCGACCAGCCCAGTAAACTTGTGAATAAAAGGTGACCTTCTCTATTTTGGGAGACTAACGGCGAACTAACCCACTCCTGAAATTTAAGATCTTTTGACTATGTGGTCAAAGACTCAAGAGAATGTAGACAGACGACACCCTGATACAGTGCTAGTTACCAGACGTGTTAACCTATGCAATGATAACATTATCAAACATTTAGAAAATTAAAAATGATCACCCATTTTCGGTTAGTTACCCCGAGAGCCAGTTAAAAAATATCCACCTCCACGCGGGACTGAACCTGTGGCTTTCACCCGGCAGGTGAACGTCTAGTCCTTGCTTTCTGAATGTTTCTCTCTAAACGTGAGTTTTAGAAATAAGAGAATTGTCCATGGATATGGGAGCCTCTTAGCTGCTGTGTTAATATGTATGTGTAGGTGGGTGTGAAAAAAGGGGGGAAAAGGTGAAGGGGGAGGGGGGGGGGGTCGCTGGAAGAGCAGGTAGCCTTTGACTACTACTTCGACCAGCTTTCTATTGCTTCATTGCTACTGCTCCGCCTCTGACACGCATACCTGTTTACCTCTTTGCCTAAAAATACAAAAGCCTCTTTTACTGACTATTCTCCATGTGTGACCCTTTTGTGGTGTTTTGGGTGTATTCCTGTTATTAAGTCAGAGCACGCTAAAGAAATCTGAAACCTTTTTTTTTTTTGGTATCTCGTGTGTCGGTGTAGAAATCGGGGGTGCTAACAGAGGAAAAAGACAAAGAAGAAGTAGATGATCATGATGATGTGAAGAAGAAGAAGAAGAAGAAGAAGAAGAAGAAGAAGAAGAAGAAGAAGAAGAAGAAGAAGAAGAAGAAGAAGAGGAAAAAAAAGAGAGGAAGAAGAAGAAGAAGAAGAAGAAGAGGAAGAAAAAGAGAGGAGAAAGAAGAAGAAGAAGAAGAAGAAGAAGAAGAAGAAAAGAAGACGAAGAAGAAGGAGAGGAGGAAAGAATAATAATAAGAAGAGGAGGAGAAGAAAAAAAAAGGAAAAAGAACAAGAAAAACAAGACGAAGAAGAACAAGAATAAGAATAAGAACAAGAAGAAGAGGAAGAGGAGGGGGAGAAAAGGAAGACGAAAGAGAAGGAAGAGAAGAAGAAGAAGGAGGACGAGAAGAAGAATGAAGAGATGATGATAAAAGAGAAGGAGGATAAGAAAGTCGATGACCAGCACCGTGCCTTATTTACTCAACACGACATGGTGGAGATAAAGACATCACAAAAAGCTGGCACCCATCAATGTTTAGGCGACCGGGTGACGAACTCCTTGTGGTCCGGGTTCATACCCGGGAGCAGGCAGAATAGCCACATTCCTCATAGATTTACCGTCTCTATCATGGAGTCAAGGCCGATGGGTTGCGATATCAATAGTACCGAGCCAAAGGGTTAACAACTATGGTTTCTGGTTACGTAAAGTCAGTCATATTTTGGAAAGATGAAATGGAAATTGGAGCAACTGTTTATATTAGCGGAGACAAAGAAAGACAACGATAGAAAATTTAAATGGTAATTTGCCAAGGCACAGAAACATACCAACACTTGATACCTGCTAGTAAAGATCACAAGATGTGTTGAAGCATCATCGCCCACGCCTGGCATTCGATAATGAAGAGAATATCACAAACACTCAACCCCGTTTTTGATAAGCAATATGAATTGCTAATTAAAGCCAGTGAGACTCACTTACTAGCCTGCCATATTTGTATTTTGCAGAAATAACAACAAGCAATTATGTTATTAACATAATCAAGACGGGTTGAGACCACTCGTAGCAGATATCGTCTTACACCAATTAGGCCGAGCTCCATCTTCAGCTTGATAATTTCCTCAAATCAATATTCGGAAGTTTATTAGGCGATGTTTCTTATTCAGGGTGTCCGATAAATATTCTTTCAGGTCAGTGTCAAAACAAAACACAAAACATATGCTAGTAAAAATTGGGGAACCACTAAAGACATGGAAGAAAGGTTGGAAGCAAACGAAAGCAAATGCTACGGAAATTGGTGAATATTTAAATGGAATGAATTCAAGAAATGTTTCAGTTTCTAGGATTCAGCTATTTGCTTCATTTTAATCAATTGTTACTGTAGTATGCACCTGACGAGATACAGCGAAATATGCCAGGCAATAAATTGTGCAGTCTATTGTTTGTGTCTTCTTTGTTCAAATTCACATCGGGGAAACATTGCTTTAATTCAAGAAATGCCAAGAATTTAGAGAAATGTTAGGATAGCCGTTTGTGTTGACACTTGTAAGAAAGAGAAGAACAAGATAGAGATGTGGTGATATTTACAGACGGGTCTGTTATGCGAGGACATACGAGTGCATGAGCATTTACAGCTCGCTCTTCAGGAAGAACAGTTCAAGAAGCCAGCGGTGCCTTTTCCATGACTACCAGCAGCATGACTATGGAAGTGATGGCGGTGACACAAGCTTTCATGTGGTTAGAACCACAGGACTATTCCCGCGTGTATGTGTGCTGAGTGACTCTTTGAGCGTGATCCGGCGGGTCGGGGTAGGCTGGTTACGCAGACAGTGGTTTGAGTCATTGCAAAACTCTCATGTGTGTGCAGTTACCTTCATATTTTTCCCGGGGTATCTAGGCGTTGCTGGTAATGAAAGAGCTGAAAGATTGGCAGGTGCTGCATTAATTAAAGATGGCCAGCCCACGGATCACCCGGACATTGTCATTGCCCTTAGAGAGATAGGACGTTCTGAGAATTTTGGAAGCAACGTGTCCACATCAGTACTTAGAATTCGCGAATTGGGAGTAAAGATTAACAAAAAATATCGTCACAGCCAAGCCCGAGAAGCACATCGGAAGCACACGAAGTCTTGTTAACCAATATAGGACTGGCTTTATTAACCGCACGACGCTGATGAATATGTTAAGAAGGGGATCTGAGCGCCAATGGATGTGTCTTGAATGCTGTGAAGATAATGTAACTGATAACTCATAACTCACAAGAACACACTATATTCAGCACGTAATAGGGAAAGGTAGACAGAGAATCTCTAAACAGACACTGAAGCGGGAAATACATTGACTAAAAAAAAAAAAAAAACTGGGACGCCCAGGAAAAAAAAACACTAAAGTCGAACGTTGGCCAAAGGTGCTGGATTGTATTCCATCTATGAAATATAAAGGAATTCATGGGAGAATGAAGCTGGAGACGGAGCTCGTTCCTTGTGCGACGTTTTCCGTATGTGACACAACCACTCTGTTGTGAGTGACAGAGCAAAGAATGAGGGTGCACATGATTCAGTAGAGTATTCAGTGATGTCAGTTCTGAAATGATTCAAATTTTCTGCTTTACATCCATTCTCGTCCGGTAAATGTTTTTAATATATTGCAAGTGTTTTGAGAAAGAAGCTGACAGATAGACGCCGGTTCTACACTACTTGCTGGTGAACTGATGTATGACAAGCTAGATGTTGTGAGTGTCCTCTGGTAGCGAGTGAACAGTGCGAAAGCACAGATATATCATAACGGTCTGAGGAGACTGGCGCTAAAAATTAGTTGCAAGGGAATCTAGCCGATGCTCAACACTCAAGGAAAAGGCGAGACGGATTTACAGTCAGACAGTTACTGGTGCCATCTGAATTGGAACTCTTCGTTTGCTGATGAAGATGGGGGCAGAGCGCTTATGGGAGTGTCCCGAGTGCTATGATGTCGATTCTTAATTCGACATTTAACTTTCAACATCAGTATAATGCAAGTCTTCAAAATGTCGCACCTCATAGCTTCGCGCTGTCAGATCAGAATTGTATTGTGATTTCGCTTCTTCTGCCGCTCCCTTACGATGCCGCCTGATGCGACCGCGTCTGTATCATAGCATGGCACTTCTCTGCTTATATCATCGAAAAAATGGACACATAGATATTTAATAACAAAATTGTGTTACGATAACTGCACCTGCAAATGTACCGAGGACGGAGGGGCTGATTGGTCTCGAAGTATGCATCCGCCTCGTGTGCTGGAGGTCCCGGTTTCAAACCCCGGTGAAGGCTTGGATTTTTTTCACATGGACTTCAAGTAATTTGCCCTGGTCTCTGGGTACTAAGACCGGACGCCCGTGTGTATTTTTGCGCACGTAAAAATACTTCGGCAATTGGAAATCGAAAAAGAGTAGACTAACAACGCTGCCTGGGCAAAATTTTGAGTTAAACATCTACCTAAAGTACTTCAGGATCCTCGCCGGTGCTACAGAGTCTGTGCACTGCTCTGAGAAACACAGGCTTGAGTTAGTGCGCTATGTTGTTAATCCGTTGAATAAACATAAATATAACCATAAACATAGTCCGGTGTACTGTGATGCCGATTCGTAACTAAATTACAAACAGCTAAAATTATCTTTGAAAACACAGTATATTGGAAGGAAATAACATCTATACTCTTCAAGCTGTTTTAAAATATAATGTCAACTTATTGTGCACCCTGTTTGTGTTTTTAGAAAACTTATCTTAATGTGCACTGTCATTATCACTAATTAGCTCTACTAAGCCAGACTTTTGACATGAATATCTGATTGCATTCTTGTCGGGAAACGAGGTGTTTCGATCTCACACGCCAGAAGTTCATTACTGACAGATACATGAATGTCTTGTTTAGGCCCTTATAGCTCTTGCGTTTGCCCTTTGGGAGCTAGCAACGGAATCAGTAGAGAAAGATTATTATTATGGTCTGGAGAGAATGAGGCATCTGCGTGTAACCGATGGTCTGACCGGCTCACTACACTCAGAGGAAAGTCTAGACGGACATATAACCATATTGTGTCCGGTGCCATTAGTATTAGAACTCTGTGCAGGGTGCTGAAAATAAAGACAGAGCTTGAGCTCAATTCTTGACTCAACTCTACTCAACTCAGCTTTTGCGTTTCTTCCTTCAACTTTCTTTTTTTAAATACGAAGTCTAAAATAGGTACTTTGTAATATCGTGGAAAGTAAAAGCGGCTGGTTTAAAGTGAACCACATCACGTATCTGGTGGTCTAAACAAGAGCTTTTCTAGGATACTGGAGAGGGCTTTAGTTTATATATACACATGTGATTCTAGTGTCATATGATCGATACGTCAGGTTTTTGAGGTTTTTGAACAAAGGATCAACATCATGGCACACTGGTAGTAAACCCATCAGTGCTTCATTGTTCTTTAAATTTTAGTCCTAAGAAGCTCAGCACAGTACACATGCTCTGTAGCACCGGTGAGGTTCCTGAAATATTTTTGGTAGATTTTTAACCCCACATTTTGCCTGGGCTGTTAGGCTACTTTTTTCGATTTCCAGATGACTATGGATCTTTTACGTGCGCAGCAATGCACACGGGCGTCCGATCTCACTACCCAGAGACCGGGGGAATTGCTAGAAGTCCAAGTCCCCGTGAAAAAAAAAATCCCAGCCCTTACCGGGGATTGAACCCGGAACCTCTAGCACTCGAGGCGGACACCATGCCTGCCCGTCTCTCTAGCGTAGTTGGCTAAACCGGATTGCGCGGTGAGCGGGTGACGAACTCGTTGTGGTCCGGGTTCACTCCCGGGGGGTTGGCAGAAAAGCCACATTTCTCCCTGATTTACGGTATTTACAATGGAACCAAGGCCGAAAGGTTGCGATATCCATAATACCGAGCCTAAGGGTTAACAACTCAAGGCTTCTGGATGCTAAAACAAACAGCAAACAAACGACACCATGCCTCTAGACTTAGCAGCTCCCACTCTCGATGCGCATTTTAATTAAAAAGAGTATTTTACTGTATTTTACTTTTTCTGTACGTAAGTAAAAGTAACGGATCCCTTTCCATAACTTCAGGCTTATTGGGCACATATTTCTTGACTTAGCTCAACTCAGCTCTTGCGTTTCTTCCTTCAACTTTTTGGACCAATATTTCATAGACCATGGATGTGGTGGATGATGTGGTGAGCAAGTACAATAAAGTTAATCCTTTACACTTTGCATAACTTCTGAAGGGAGGTATTAGCACCTTATGACATTAGGCAGACAACTCAGACCCCACTGAATCATTAGTATCCTCCTCCTCCTAGTTATTATCACCACCGGCAAAAACTACGACAATTGCTATATTTCCTTGCGCCTCAACCAGCCCCTGCTGTGTTTCCTTTTTTTTTCCTACTTCGTCATAAAGCTCACCGGCTCTAAACTCCGGCGGAAAGTTATGTTTGTTCAACCAGTTCTAGACTTATATCTTTTTCCAGAACCTTCGATTTGCGCGCATCTCCGTTCTACAAATCTATCTTATTTGTATCCACACTGTTGGTTCCTCGCCACTCAGGCAGATGTATTCCAATTTCAAAGGGCACATCCTTCATTAGTCAGCTGATACTACATGTTTGCTAGGCGACTGTTGGTCTCTGCTTTGTCCTCACACAGTGGGGAATGCTCAGATACAAATCTAAACATCTGCACCTGCCAGCTTCCAACAAAGGAACTCACCAATTAATTAGGAAAGCAGCTGTGAAAAGACAACTGTATACGCATTGACGCATAAGATGTAAAACCTTTCCTTGTGTTATCTCCACTTGGTGGATTAAGGCGAAGCACTAGGTTCAGCAACGCGGCACACCCAACAAAAGAATGGTAATCTTCGGCTCAGGGAAGATGCCTCTGGCCAAGTCGTTGGCGCCGAAATGGCAAGTCTGTGTATATGTTTACCTCTTGCTGAACTGTAGTACGTGCAGGATTTCTTCAATTAAATCTGATAAGTTTCCAGAGAGACAGATGAATTACATTATGAAGGGAGGATGTCTCTGTATAATTCTAGTATACTGTTTATTTCAAATGAAAAATAAAAAATAAATAAAAAATGTCTTTCTACTTATATACAATAGAACACAAAAAAAAAAAAAAAATGAAAGAAATTGACGGATTACCATAATAATGAGCATCTATGGAATAAAGGATAATACTGTTTTTGCGTCAAAGATTTTTCAAAGGCTGCATTCGAAAAAGCAAAAAGATCTAACAGGTAGTTTTTGCGAAAATAGATTTCAAACGTGTTCATGAATATTTGAATGGGCCATAAGGTTTTTTTTGTAGTAGTAAAACTTCACCGGATAACTACGCATTTCTGTGCGCGTGTGCGTGCCCGTGTGTGTGTGTGTGTGCGTGTGTGTGCGCGCGCGTGTGTGTATGTTTATGTGAACAGTTTACTATTAAGCATATGGAGCTAGTATGGAGTCAAACCAGCAGACAGATTAAATATTTTGACAACACATTTTCACCTGTGGCTGTCTATTTGGGGTTAGTGGAACAGTTTCACAGTGCAATTCTGGACATTCACCAGGGTTTGATTTCCGCTGTAAGCGGTTTAGAGAAATACCGTTTTTGTAGCTTTCAGACAGTGGTACAAGAATCTCACAGTGGAAGAGATCGCTGCCTCATCACTACGTATTCCCATCGTTTTAAATGGGTACATTACAATCAACCATCATTGTGGAGTCAGCACCGTTTGCTTTAAGGTGTTCCTGTGGATGTGGGAAGCGCAGTAGCCTAGTTGCTAAACGATCGCCTGCCGGTGCGAAGATCTTGGGTTCAGACCAACATCTAATGGTAATTTATTTTTTGGGGACAGATTTGATCTTGGCTCCCAGGGAGGCTTACCTAAAACGGGTACAAGGAGAGCCATATGCCTGATGCACCTTTGGCTTGAAAAGTGTTCTCTGTTTTGTTACTTAAGTTGTGGATGGAATCTATTGGTCATTTAAAAATAGCTGAGTATCTATCTATCTATCTATCTATCTATCTATCTATCTATCTATCTATCTATCTATCTATCTATCTATCTATCTATCTATCTATCTATCTATCTATCTATCTATCTATCTATCTATCTATCTATCTATCTATCTATCTATCTATCTATCTATCTATCTATCTATCTATCTATCTATCTATCTATCTATCTATCTATCTATCTATCTATCTATCTATCTATCTATCTATCTATCTATCTATCTATCTATCTATCTATCTATCTATCTATCTATCTATCTATCTATCTATCTATCTATCTATCTATCTATCTATCTATCTATCTATCTATCTATCTATCTATCTATCTATCTATCTATCTATCTATCTATCTATCTATCTATCTATCTATCTATCTATCTATCTATCTATCTATCTATCTATCTATCTGTCTGTCTGTCTGTCTGTCTGTCTGTCTGTCTGTCTGTCTGTCTGTCTGTCTGTCTGTCTGTCTGTCTGTCTGTCTGTCTGTCTGTCTGTCTGTCTGTCTGTCTGTCTGTCTGTCTGTCTGTCTGTCTGTCTGTCTGTCTGTCTGTCTGTCCGTCCGTCCGTCCGTCCGTCCGTCCGTCCGTCCGTCCGTCCGTCCGTCCGTCCGTCCGTCCGTCCGTCCGTCCGTCCGTCCGTCCGTCCGTCCGTCCGTCCGTCCGTCCGTCCGTCCGTCCGTCCGTCCGTCTGTCCGTCTGTCCGTCTGTCCGTCTGTCCGTCTGTCCGTCTGTCCGTCTGTCCGTCTGTCCGTCTGTCCGTCTGTCCGTCTGTCCGTCTGTCCGTCTGTCCGTCTGTCCGTCTGTCCGTCTGTCTGTCTGTCTGTCTGTCTGTCTGTCTGTCTGTCTGTCTGTCTGTCTGTCTGTCTGTCTGTCTGTCTGTCTGTCTGTCTGTCTGTCTGTCTGTCTGTCTGTCCGTCTGTCTGTCTGTCCGTCTGTTTGTCCGTCTGTTTGTCCGTCTGTTTGTCCGTCCGTCCGTCCGTCCGTCCGTCCGTCCGTCCGTCTGTCTGTCTGTCTGTCTGTCTGTCTGTCTGTCTGTCTGTCTGTCTGTCTGTCTGTCTGTCTGTCTGTCTGTCTGTCTGTCTGTCTGTCTGTCTGTCTGTCTGTCTGTCTGTCTGTCTGTCTGTCTGTCTGTCTGTCTGTCCGTCTGTCTGTCTGTTTCAATTGGTGTGAAACGGAGCTTTTATCGAGAAGAAAAGGCGACGGTGCCCAATCAAAGGATTAAAAACGAAAACAAACAGGTGCTGGTACTAAGCAAAGTCAGTCTTTTAGAAGCAGAGCTGAAAACATAATGCCTTGGGGAAAAAAAAAGGGTGCCGGTTGTATATATCGTCAGAAAATTGCCCCTTAATCAACATTTGTCAGTCGGTTACATATGGTTTTGCCTCAGTCACTGACCGTGCTTGTGTTCCATCAATGGTCAAGTTATCTCATAAACAAGTAGAATCACACGTGTGGAGCTCACCGAGTCACTGACCGCGCTTGTGTTCCACCAATGGTCAAGTTATCTCATAAACAAGTATGATCCTACGTGTGGAGCTCACCCAGTCACTGACCGTGTTTGTGTTCCACCAATGGTCAGGTTATCTCATAAACAAGAATGATCCCACGTGTGGAGCTCACCTAGTCACTGACCGTGTTTTTGTTCTATCAATGGTCAAGTCATCTCATAAACAAGTATGATCCCACGCCACTGACAGCCGTTTCCATAATTAATGCCCTTCATGCCGTAAAACTAGGGCATAAAGCCATGCTGCGGATCAACAGCTTGTAAACGAAGCAATCGGGCAGCTGATAAATTGAACTCCTGTATAAAGTGACAGATGACGATGGAAGTTATGCTTGTAAAGAAACAGGAGCTTTTCCCTATCCTGAGATTTTAAAGCAAACGGATTTGATATATAGAAATAGCTACCCTTTGAAGACTAGTAATGTTGATGTATAGAAATGCAATATTTTGAAGACTGATAATATTGATGTATGAAAGAATTGTGGCCTGTATAAAGATACCTAATTCAAATGTGTAATGTAAAGGACTGTAAAGCTATTTAAATCCTGAACTGATATACGGATGCGGATCATGGACAGTTAGTAAATTATTGAAAACTTGTTTTAGAAGCTGCAGAGATGTGGTTTTATAGACGAATGATGAGAATATCCTGGACAGATAAAAAGAGTAATGAAAACGTCATGAAAGAAACTGACTCACATAGAGCACTGATTGCCCACACCAGAAAGAGACAATCTACATTCTTTGGTCATTTCATGAGAAGGAGAAAACTGGAGTATAATATGACAGCAGGAAAGTTGGAGGGGAGGGGGTTGGAGGGGAGGCAGAGTTAAATCGAGAGAACAGATGCAGGAAAGTTTGACATTATGGCATGGTAGATTATCTGCGTCAGAGTTCATTGAGAGTACACAAGACAGAAGGATGTGGACAGATATGACTACCAACAACACACGACATTAACTTTGAGAAGAAGAAGAATATAAAGGACACATTCAGTAGTTATACCATTGTGGAAGTACACAGGAAGCAGCAGAGAAGACAGTCAATACCAAGAAATATCACTTTTAAGTTAGGTTGAACAATTCTATACCAGGATATTAGAAACAAGGCTGAGACTAGTGATATAACCCAAGTTAGCAAAATCAGAGATGGTATTTAGGAGAAACAAAAGCTGCATAAATTAAAATTTTGAGAGCATGCATCTTCCCTGTAGTAGACTATTCCCTGTGTGTCCTGGTCTATCTCCCAGTCAAGAAAGAAAATGTGGGCTTTAGAGCTGAAATGCTATAGAAAGATTCTAGGAATACCATGGACAAAGAAGAGAAGAAATACTGACACTTTGAAAGATCTGAACATCAAGGAAGATTGGCTAATAAACAGCATCCTGTCTCGGAAGCTGAAATATTTTAGTCATTTCAAGCGCCCTGGCGGATTGGAAAAAAAAATCGTAACAGAAGGCATGGTATCAGGAAGGGGCAGACCAACATGAAGATGGGCACAGCTAGTAAGTGACTCTTTGTCAATGAAAGTACACGAGGCGGGAGAGCTGACGAGGGACCGAGTTTCTTTCAAGGAGACCGTAATGAGAGCGACGTTCTGCAAAGTACCTGCTACATGATAATGATGAGTAGCTGCATAGATGCAATGTTCACACTTAAACCGTTAATAGAAAAGAACATCGAATGCGAAAAGAGCTTTTTTTTTTTGGTAGCATTCGTAGATCAGGAAAAGGCATTAGACATAGTCGATAGAAACGTATTGAGGAAAATTATATCTTTATACTGAAGTAGGCCAAAACTTCATCCAAGTTATGAGTTATGAGTTGGATTATCTTCACAGCACTCCAGACACATCCACAGGCGCCCAGAATCCCCTCTCCACATATTCATCAGCGTCGTGCGGTTAATAGTACCAGTCTTATGTTGGTTAACAAGACTTCGTGTGCGTCCGGTGTGCTTCTCATGCTTGGCTGTGCCGATCTTTACTCCCAAATCGCGTATTTTTAGCAGTGATGTCGACACGTTGCTTCCAAAATCCTCAGAACGTCCTATCTCTCTAAGGGCAATGACAATGTCTGCGTGATCCATAGGCCGGCCATCTTCAATTAATCTAGCACCTGCCAGTCTATCAGCTCTCTCATTACCAACAACGCCTGCATACCCTAGGACGAATCTAAAAGTAACTGCACACACATGAGAATTTTGCAATAACTCAAGCCACTGTCTGTGTAACCAGCCTGCCTCGACCCGCCGGATCATGATAAAAAAATCACTCAGCACACACACGCGGAAATAGTCCTGTTATCCCAGCCACATGAAAGCCTGTGTCACCGCCATTACCTCCATCGTCATGTTGCTGGTGGTCACGGAGAAGGCACCGCTGGCTTCCATCCAAGCATGCAGAAGTTTATAAAGAGATCGTTGAAGAAAGTTAAAATAAACCATTTAACAACTTAACCAGTGTTTTCCAAAATATGTGCTATCACCCCAATCCTAGGGAGAGGGTGCAGGGATGGTTCAGGGGTCGATAGCTGCCAAGATCCAATTTGGGGAAGGGTGGGGGGGGGGGGGGGCGATTGGAACACTCTAAATGGGTGGTAGCCTCATGTGAGCCGGAAAGCACTGAACACAAATAAGATAGCGAGAGAGAGAGAGAGTGAGAGAGAGAGAGAGAGAGAGAGAGAGAGAGAGAGAGAGAGAGAGAGACATAGAGAGAGAAAGAGCAGTTTGATAAACTATTCGCAAATATTCCAATGTAGTTAGTTGCGTATTGTGCCCAGGACGTTGCAGAACCAGCCACAGCATTTTTTCGGCTGTGTGGATTTCTATACAAAAATCTATACCTTCAGTAATTTGCCATCGCTTCTGAACTCTCAGCTCACTACAACCGTGGAAATCAACGCCAAATGTTCTGCTGCCAAAAAGCCCGCAGCTGGAGTCGAGCCCGGTATCCCGGCATTGCAAAGGGCGTTTGCAGCGCTTCGGCCACAGACGCCGACCAGTGTACCGTAACAGATTAAAATCGCAATGTCACTTAAATTTCAATATAAATAGAATAATTATGTTATAACCAATCATATTTATCCTTCTCATTATAAAGAGTATGTTATTCTTTCGTTATGTTTACACATTCCCATACTTGAGAGCTAAATGGAAGGGTGGCCTGAGTTTAAACTTCTACAATCATCGGTTACCCACATAATGTATCGTTAAAAAAATACTTTATGTTCCAAAAATTTGACATAATCTATCACCATCATCATGTGCCTTGCCGACTGGTGTGGGCGATCATGCCTCCCCACAATCTGCCTTTTCCTGCAGCATGTATTAGTTCGTGTGCTGACACACCTCCATGCCATGCAACAAGACTCTCAAGAATCTTCTCTCGTTGTCTTCCTCTATGCCTCCTTCCACATATTTTTCCAGTAGTGGCAATCTACATAGATTAAACTATTCTGGCTGTTCAGGTGTTCGGTCATTAAAACCTACAGGGAGTCTTTGAGAGCAGCGTAAAAGAGAGCCAAGGCTATTCGTGATTTGCATAACCGACATTACTAAATGTTGTCACTAACAAGTCTCCGATAGCCTTACTGAACATGAAATATTAAGAACTAATGATCGTTGACGATTTAGCTGTTTAGAATGAATGAATGAATGAATTTTTACCCCACTTGGACATCACACAAGCGATAAACACCCGATGACACAAAGTGCCACCATGTGGGTGAGGATCACCGTTGAGAGGTCCCAGAAACCGCGTTCAGACAATTGGCCATATTTATGGCCTGCCTATATTGCGGCCCCTGGCAAAAGCCAGAGTGGGGCTTCAAATAACAAAAAATTACGTCCTGAAAAGGATGTATTGTATAGCTGTTTAGAAGGCCACAGCCCGCTTAAAAAGTCAGCGGAGAAAGTAGAAAATGTAAGGCCTCGGATGAAATTCATCAACTTCAGAGCACAAACCTTGGGCAATATTGTAGAAGCCAGGTTCTGCCCACCCTTTCTAGGACTGTCTTGTTATCTAAAAAGGAGCCTATCTATATTAGTATCTTAACAACCATCACCACCACATCTTCTACTAGTAGTAGTAGTAATACTACTAGTTGTAGTGATGGTGGTGGTAGTAGAATGATTCAAATACAGTAACAATAATAGTGATGTTAATAATGATGAAAACAGGGCTAGCATGCAATGACTCCTACCATGTAAAGTACTACCACTGCCGCTGCTACTATTACTACTGATGCTGCTGCTACTGCTGCTGCTGCTACTACTATTGCATCTGCTTCTGCTGCTGCTACTACAACTGCTGCTACTGCTGCTGCTACTACAACTGCTGCTACTTCTGCTGCTGCTACTACTACTGCATCTGCTTCTGCAGCTTCTACAATTGCTACTACTACTACTACTACTACTACTACTACTACTACTACTACTAATACTACTACTTCTACTACTACTACTACTTCTACTACTACTACTACTACTACTACTACTACTACTACTACTACTACTACTACTACTACTACTACTACTACTACTACTACTACTACTACTACTACTACTTCTAGCGCTAAATACACGATTTAGTGCGAATAGAAAGCACAAAGGCGGGAATAGAAAAGACACGCACAAATTCAAATGAACGTTTCGACCAAAGTTGTTATCAAAGCGTATCGGTTTATTTTTGTGTTTTATTTATTACTCCGTTAATAAAGACTTTGGTTGAAACGTCCGGTCGTATATAATTTCGTCTTTTCCATTCCCACTGTTGAGCTTTCTAGTAGCATCTTACGCTGTGTTTAACCCTCTTAGTCACCATCTTGACCGCAGATACCGCCTGTTTACGTTATTTCTACGAGCATAGCTAAGGTTAATAATATCATTACCAATATTATTAACATGTTATTATAATTACCTAATGTTATGGTGGTTGTTATTTCCATTAATCCAGATATCTAATTTCTTTCGTTTCTCATTTTGCATCCCGTCAACTCCTAAGACATGCAATTATTTCCATCAAAGCACCAATTACATTTTCATTAACATGAATAAATCCAAATGGATATATATTTATTCCTAGTCCAGTAGACCCTTACAAGATGTAATCCATGTATCCGACACTGCGACCACCCCGCCTTTTTGTTTCGACTTGAGTTCACACAAGTCTACCGGAAACGTCCTCTGATTAGAAAATATTCGGCTGAACTCATGGAAGGACCTGATTACCACAGACTCTCTTCTGATTAAAACAGCTATCAGCTAATTTGTCGGTCATTAGGACCGTTGTTATAGCAACTGGGTTGAAGATTACAGTGCTCCGGCGAGTGGGATTCTGTCTGGTTTCTAGCGAGCCTCACAGACAATGAACAGAAAGGAGATCATAGCGATATGATGCTTCTTAATTTAAGAGAAGGCAAGACATTGTGGTGCTTTGATGGATAAAGTATAAGTACTTACAAGAAGAAAGTAAAGGATGATTGTAATCAAAATTAAACGAAAGATATTATTAGTGTATCTTTATCTTATTCTGTAATTAGCGTATTCAGTACTAGTTGTGTTTTTAAAGAGGCGTGTTCCTTCGAGATGTTTATTAGTAATGACAGATAGCGTCTGATGGGCGGAGGTTTAATGTTTTTCTTCTTATTTAGCGTGGGACAGGATCATAAAATCTTTAGTACTTCGTTAGGGCGGGTAAAAGATATTAACACTATAATCAGATGATAACTTCAGATACCCGGGTAGTTAGCGTCCTTTGGATATTTTCTCCTGGTGATGCGGGTGTGCTGTGGAAAGAGCAGGCAGACAGACTGGACCTTTCTGTACCACTTGGTGGTGAACTGATATATGACAAATAGGTCATTAAGGTCTCTGAGGAGAATGGCGCTGCGGCGAGTTGCTAAGGGATCTGGCCGACGCTCAACACTCAGTGAAAGCTTGATGCCTATTTACAATTACTTACCGGTACCCTCAGAATTGGAACTCTTCGCTTGTTGATGAAGATAGCGACGGAATGCTTATGGGGGTGTCCCGAATTGTGTGATGTTGATTAATAATTCAACACTGTCTCACACCTTTAGGCGTATTGCGAATATAGTAGTAGGCCTATAGTTTATAAGCCAGTCGGCATGATGTGGTCAAAATCATCCTAGCCGCTTTACTTCCCAGAACTTTACCTGGCACCTACTTAAGGCTGAGTCGATTTTAGAGCCGAAGTCTTTTTTTTTTTTTTTTTAGAGAAAAGAAAATGTCCGGCTCGGTTCAGATTTTAGCTCACGAACTTCAGACCCGCAGGCGAGCGTCTAGCCACTACATCACGGCGGCTTCCACCTGCTCGAATGGCATATTACAAAAGTATTACAGGTATATTGCAGGTGTATGACTATTCATCATCATCCTCGTTATCATAACCTTTCTGTTGTGCCATTATATGTCACATAAAACTTGCAGTTAATTGTTACATTCTTATCTTGCATTCTGTGCTGTATTTCCCTGTTATAATGGATGGAATCAGCCCTATTACTTTTTCTATCTCTCATTATTCCTTCCTAGGGAAATGCTGTTCTTTTTTTTTTTTTTTGGGGGGGGGGGGGGGGAAGGAAGAGAGAGGGAGGGCTTTGTTTCCCTAGTCTATTTTCTTTCCCATTTCAGTACCTATTTCCCAGGATGTGCCAGATATTGCGTTGCCTTCTTTGTCTCGGAACTGGTGAAATCAACTCTAGTGTCAGGAAGAAAGATTTCACCGCCCTGGAATATTTCACATGGCTGGATCTCTAACCGAAGAACGGTAAGCTGTTTGATGGGAACGTTGCAGAAAGCATTAACTCCGTAGCTTCAGCGACAATCCACAGTGATCTCTTTAAACGCTAGATGCGCGAATTGAGCTACGCATCCGGGATAGAACCGCACGACCTTTAGAGGGCAGGTTATACGACTTGAATTCTTCTTGAAGACCCCCACGACACAACATGGCTTTGAAGCTGTGTATTACTCAGTGTTGCTAACAATGTTGCCAGACTGTGCAATGAAACCAATTTAGCTTAATTCTTTGGCCTTCCCTTTTGGCACCAAGCTTATCGTTGCATTCAGCTTTAAATACAGTTTTATTTTCAAGTGGCAGTGGAATCTTGTCACGTCATTCATTTGTTTTATAGACATTTGGCACTTTAAGAGGCACTTGGCGCTTCTTCCCCCGTTTGAGTTCCGGGGTCGCATTGTAGCGAAAACTAGATAAGACCCACTGCCTCTCCACAAAGCATGTCGTAAGAGTCGACTAATTCGGGGTTTCCTTCGAAGTCAGAGTGCATCTGCCTGAGAGGCAAGGAACCAACAATCTTATTGCAAATAACTCAAAATCTGTAAAACGGATTTGCACGCAACACTTAGGTTCTGTAACACGGCTAAAATCCAGAGGTGGATGAACAACCAGAACCTTCTACAGGAATGTAAAGTCAGTGAACGTGAAGAAGAAGAAGAAGAAGAAGAAGAACAAGCAGAAGAAGAAGAAGAAGAAGGAGAAGAAGAAGAAGAAGAAGAAGAAGAAGAAGAAGAAGAAGAAGAAGAAGAAGAAGAAGAAGAAGAAGAAGAAGAAGAAGAGGTACTTGGTAAGGTTTTATAGGGTGGTTAAAGAAAAGTGGGGGGGGGGGTGTGGGGTCAGACTATAAGCCCGTCCACCGGTTATGGAAAGATTACTCTTATCCCCACATTGAACTGCACGTTACTATCGCAGTCTTCGTGTGCTTAATATAACTGTATTATACACTTAACAAGGGTTTTGATATTTGTTTTCAATTGATGTTCATCTACGAGATGCCAACACCCTTCACTAGACTACAATTTACTTAGTAACCTTTTTGTGGTGTCTCAGGGGGCTGCGTGGTCTCGAGGAATGGTGTCCGCCTCGAGTGTTAGAGGTTTCAGGTTCGATCCCCCGGTAAGGGCTGGGATTTTTTCACGTGGACTTGGACTTCAAGTAATTCCCCCGGTCTCTGGGTAGTGAGATCGGAAACTTGTGTGCATTTTTGCGCTCGTAAAAAGTCCCTTGGCAGTTGGAAAAGAGTAGCCTAATGGCGCTGCCCGGGCAAACATTTCGAGTTAAAAATCTACTTAAAGTATTTTAGGATCCTCGCCGGTGCTACAGAGCCTGTGCACTGTAGTGAATTCTTCGGACTCAGACTTGAGTTAGAAGAAGAACGGAGTACTTATGGGTTACTACCCGTGTGTCATGATGTTGATAAGTTGTTTAAACATCAAACCTCAAATCTTGTGATGTCTCAGCAACTACTTCTATATGGATCTACAGTCGAGCTGGGTTTTCGGGATTGGTTAGTTGTTTGATTCTTATTACCCCGTGTGGGTTCCGGGCTCCCACTGTGGGGCAAAACAAGAACAAACCCTACTTCCATAACAAGCATGTCGCATGAGTGGACTTATTAGGGGATTCCTTCCAAGTCCGAATGCACCTGTCCGAGAGGCGGGGAATCAGTGACATACATATAATTAGGCCAGATCTGTAAAATGGGTGCACATGGAATATTCAGGTCCTTGAACAAAGCCAAAGTCTAGAAATGGACGAGCAACCATGATTTTTCGCCGGGGTTTACAGCCGGTAAATGCAAGCAAACAAAGAAACAATATTCTCGTCCTTGACATGTTAACCCTACAGACTGCAGTCCTCCCACGGACAGCAATCTTGAAGGGCAACAATGACCAAACAACCAAGGGGTAGCGAGCGGCCACCAGATACGTTATCCCCCAACAGGCTGAATGAACAGGAACCAGCACAGGGGTTACTTACTTCCTGTTGGCCGGTCCGAACGTGTTGGGTTCGTGTTGTTCTTCGAGAAGATTTTGTTTTCGAAATTTACCGTGTTTCCCAGCAGGACCTAGCCTAAAATGACTACCAGGTAATGTCAAGGAAAGTAAAGGCGACCGGCGCAACGTTGATTACATCACATGTCAGTTGCCGATTTTTCTATATCATTATCATCATGTAGCAGGTCCTTTGCTCTCATCACGGTATGCCTGAAAAAAAAAACTCGGTCTCTCGCCCACTCTCCCGCCTCATGTATTTTCATACTTAAAGAGCCACTTATATCATGTGCCCATCTTCGTGTTGGTCGGCCCCTGCCCCTGCTTCCTATTACCATTTCTTCTGCTATTATTTTCTCCAATCCGTCGTGGCGCTTGATATGTACAAACTATTTCAGCTTCCGAGAAATGTTGCTGTTTATTAGCCAATCTTCCTTGATGTTCAGATCTTTCAAGATGTCAGTATTTCTCCTCTTCTTTGTCCAAGACATCCTGAGAATCTTTTTTATAGCATTTCAGCTCAAAAGCCCCTATTCTCTTTCTTAAGAACTGGGAGATAGTCCACGACTCACATCCACATGTTGCTACAGGGAAGATGTATGATCTCAAAATTGTAATTTTGATCTTCTTGCTGAGGCTTAACCACAGACTTTAATTAAGGCTGTTCAATCTTTGCATTGCTATGGCCATCCTTCCTTTTAATTTCTTTCAAACAGTCTCCATTGCTATTTATTATAGAGCCTAGATATTCAAAGTTAAAACATAAAACATTAACATTTGGTCCTATCAAATATACGTTCCCCGTGTGGGTTCCCGGGCCCTGTTATGTGGAAAACAAGAATAGACCCACTGCCTACCCAAAAGCATGTCGTAGGAGTCGACTAATTGGGAGCTTCCTTCAAAGTCGGAGTGCATCTGCCTGAGAGGCAAGGAACCAACAGTCTGAATACAAATTAGTCAGATCTGACAAACGGATGCACACACAACACTTAAGTTCTTGAACAGAACTGCAGTCCAGAAGTGGACAAATAATCAAAACTTTCCGCCAGAGTTTATAGCTGGTGAAAGCAAAGAAGAAGAATAGGAATACTTGATGTGGCACAAATGTAAAAAGTCTTGTTTTTTTTTTTTTTTTCGTCTTCTTTGCTATTTTTGTTTCCTCAGAAAGTCACATGTCTCTGAAAACAAAATACCTTAATGTATGTGCGTGTTTATGTGTATGCGTCTTCTGTGTGTGTTGGTGTTTATGTGAGTATGTGCGTGTCGTACTAGAAAACAAAGCAGCCGTGCTCCACCCTCAGACCTTTACATTTTCTACTGTAATGTCGGCCAATTCTGGACTTGCCAGAAAGACCAGTTTACCAGCCCCAGGATGTTAGCCGAAGATGTGTATAAAATCCGCCAGGATTTATACCACGGTTTACTGTTATTTGTTTTAAAAAGCACTTTCTTTGAGAACACGTACATGGGCCATCTGGCAAGCTGCTGCTTTCTTCCAGCCGTTATATGTTTATTTGATTTTTATGTCTTGTTTCATAAAGTACATTCAGTGTCTAAGAGGTTGCAGAGTACAACTCGTTAGTTAGCACTGGGTGACTTGTGTTTATATTCTTCTTGAACAGGCATCGCATCAAGGCGATTCAACGCTTGAATTCCTGGTCTTTGGTCGCATGTTAGAATTCTTCTTCTTCTTCTGTTGTCTTTTGTATCCCAATGGAGCAGGGGATTCTACCAGCTCATGCCTGCTTGTTCTATTCTTTACTGTCGCGTAAAGTTTTCTCATACAGTTGTCGATATAACTAGAATGTCTTTGCACTGGAACTCATAAAGACATAGAAATAAAGGTAATGAAAACACATATTTTGGTTTACCTTTACTCCTATGTCTCTGTGAGTTCCAGTGCAAAGACATTCTAGTTCTATCGTTATCAGGTTTTCTCAATGTGTTTGCAGAAACAAAGGGCTACTCGACAAGGTTCCATATTCATCACAAATGGGTCACCCTATAGTTGCTTTTTTTCCTGTGCCAGTGAAAAACCATACTAATTGCCTACAACTGCCCCATGGAAACATGTTCAGATAGACAGCAGTCTCGTCGAATTCCAACAGATCGCACACGCATCAACTGCATAAGGCAGCGGCTAGAGGTGCCAACACATTACGTTGGTCACTAGACATTTTCTATAGCTGATGGAAGCAGCAGGTACGACAAACCAGCAGAAACTAATGGGCCGATTATAATGAAATTCTGTTTGCTCACTCCAGACATCTATGGCGTTAAGGATATATATATATATATATATATATATATATATATATATATATATATATATATATATATATATATATATATATTCACTAATGAAGAATATCATATGTAGTTTATTTCTTCTTTACGATATATATTTTTAGCATAAAACCGTCTTGGTAGTATGTTGGAAGGTTTACTTTCATTACTTTCAGGAAGTAATGTTTTAAGCTCACTATAACAGGTTCAATAGAGGTCAAAGAAATGAAAATTTAATTTCAAATTTTTCTTGTGCAAAGACAAACTGTTTGTGAACGGAACCTAAAGACGTCGTTTAAGGTTGTTAAGTTAAAGGCGTATCCATAAATGGAGTTATTGTGTCATTTAGTTGGCTTATCAAAATTGACTTATACATCAATTTCATGATGAGTTTGAGGTGCTAATTTCTAACTTGGCAGCAGATTACCATTTTATTGTACCAGCGCTTCCACAAGGAATGTAAGATCATCATCATTTAGCAGGTCCTTTGCAGAACGTCGCTCTCATCACGGTCTGCTTGAAAGAAACTCATCTCACTTGCCAGTTCTTTCGCCTCATGTAGTTTCATACTCAAGGAGTCACTTATATCCTGTGCCCATCTTTGTGTTGGTCGGCCCCTGCCGCTTCTTACTGATACCATGCCTTCTGCTGTTAATTTTTCCAGTAATAAATTATAGGTCATTTATATTGTGATATCTTTGACCCAGCGAAACGAAATAAACTAACCCTTATCTGATATAACAGCTTTTCATATGAAGAAACGCCTGTGAATAAAAAGGAATTTGAACTTAAAATAATTCGGTTTATTGTAACATTTTTTAGTACATTCTACTTACTTACAGTGGTTCGAAACGATCAAATGATCAAATGAATTGGCTGAGCATCTATGGACTAACAAATATCACTATTTTTGCGTCATGGAGTCAAAGGCTACATAAAAAAAAAAAAAAAAAAAAAAATATCACTGACATCTAGCAAGCAGTTTTCGAGAAAATGGATTGCAAACCTGATCATGAATTTCTCAACGGACTATATCAATCAAGTCAATGGCTTCACTGATCTTCTTCTTCTTCTTTAGCATTCCGAGCCCTTGTGGTTCGTTGCTGCAGATATCACCAACTCAACTCATCTTTCTGGCTGGCCTTCTCTTTCCAGTTGGCTACACCAAGTGTTTGCATGTCTGTCTTGACATTATCTCTCCATCTTCTTCTTGGTCTGCCTCGTGGTCTACGACCACGGTCTACTTCACTTATCATGAAACAAACATGTTTTTGTTTCTACACACACACACACACACACACACACACACACACACACACACACACACACACACACACACACACACACACACACACAGAGACAAGATTAAAAATACATCTTCAGGCCAGTTATGCAGACAGAATTGTGACAATTTTGATTTTATTACTGCAGTTAAAAAAACAAAAATTTAAAAAGAATTTGGCAAGATCTCAGGATCGGAATGACAAAACAAATAAGAAATTTCGTTCCTAAAACATGACACAAGGTTTACATTAAATGCAGGCAGAAAATTCAGGATTTTAAGTGGGGTTCTAATTCATTGTGGCAAGATGCTGTTTAATCTAATATAATTACAAACGACATTTATTTCTGACTGAAATGTTGAAATATAAACAGCTAATGTTGGGTGTTTGTTTAAAATACAAATAAGTTTCCAACATGGGAACTAATGTTTAATATAAGATTTCAAAAATGTTTAGTGGTGGAAACATTCGAAAAGATTTAAAATTCGACCCCTTTGTCTATGAATTTGTTAAAATAGAAGTTGTCTTGTGTCCTTTATGGAACGCTTATACGTCGTCATGGGTTATAGGTTCGAATCCTCAGTAACGTTTTCTATTTAAAAACCATACTTCAGCGAGACACACTGGATGATAGATGACAGGGGGGACAGTAGCAGACATACATGCAAGAGAGTGGGAAACTGCGAAAAAAAAAACAAGCTTTTTTCCCTACGTCTCATCTTCACTAAAAACTATAAATGTAGAAGAAAGCTGACATACATTAAATGACATTAAAGAATATCATATAAAAAACAGAAACAGACATTAAAAACTAGGGCTGTACCGAATATTCGCTTCGTATTCGCTTCGGGGCAGAATAGTGGACCTAATAACTATTCGGTATTTGGTCGAATAGTTGCGGTCCGGCCGAATACGAATAGTGGTTACCTTACTCCCGTTTCTGCATACACTGTGATGGACTGAAATAACTCTCTCATTAACACTGTAGTTGCTGTTGCCTAAGTCTGTCGTAGCGGGGAAAACTGCGACCCGGTTGTGTGGTACAAACTGCATAAAATGCCAACCGCAGTGTGTGAGTGTGTGTGTGTGTGTGAGAGAGAGAGAGAGAGAGAGAAAGAGAGAGAGAGAGAGAGAGAGAGAGAGAGAGAGAGAGAGAGAGAGAGAGAGAGAGAGAGAGAGAGAGAGAGAGAGAGAGAGAGAGAGAGAGAGAGAGAAATCGTGCATGTTTCGTTCTTTCATGGTGTCTTCGCCCAAATCAAATTTGAAGATACTGCTAACGAGAATATTGAGGTGCGTTCAAATTACATCGAACGAACGGCCGAGCGAACGATGGTTTTGAAAGAGGCGGAAGCCCAAAGACAACTAATCACAGACATCAGAAGGAGACAGTCGTCATTTTTCAGCCATGTTATTAGAAGAGGGAAAATGGAACATGTGGTGACCACTGGAAAGATTTGTGGAAGGAGGAATAGAGGAAGACAACGATAAAAGATTCTTGACAGTCTTGTTGCATGGCATGGAGGTGTGTCAGCACCTGAACTGATACATGCTGCAGGAGATAGCAGATTGTGGAGAGGCATGATCGCCCACGCCAGTCGGCAAGGCACCTGATGATGATGATACACTATTCGTATCCGGCCGAATAGTTGGTCCCACTATTTGTTTTCGGTCGAATATTGAAAATAGTGTCTAGTGAAAATCATTATTCGGTACAGCCCTATTAAAAACAGCCACATTATAGACTAGAAATTTGGAAGTAGACATAGACTGAAATACACCAAAGAATAGAGTATAAAGGGCATAAACAAACATAAAAAAACAACTAGACACTCGAAATTTAAAAGACAGCAAACAGACACTAAAGAAACGAAAACAAAGGACACAAACAGTCGTTAAAAACAGCCAAACTTTAGACTAAACATTCTGAGGAAAGCATACATACATATAATCTGCCCTTTTTTTCTTTCTTTTCATAGAAGAAAAGCTGTTGGCACTAATCGGACAGCATCTAAAAAGGTGCCGGTACTCGCCACATAATGTCTAAAATAATGTCGGTACTCAGCATAAAGTATCCGAAAAGGTGTTGGTACTCACCACAAAGTGTTTAAAAAAAAATAGTCGATACTCACCACGAAGTATTCAAAAAGATTAAGGTACTCACCACAAAGTGTCTAAAAATAGTCGGTACTCACCATAAAGTATTCAAAACATTGCCGCTAATCACCAAAAAGTGTCTAAAAAATGGTCGGTACTCACCATACAGTATTTAAAACATTGCCGCTAATCACCAAAAAGTGTCTAAAAAGTAGTCGGTACTAACCATTAAGTATTCAAAACATTGCCGCTAATCACCAAAAAGTGTCTAAAAAGCTGCCGTTACTCACCACATGTCTAAAATGGTGCCGGTACTCACCACATATCTAAAAAAGAAGGTGCCGGTGGCGTGTACCTCCAGGATACAAACCAGTACTGATATAACAGTTAACCCCCCACCCCCCCCCCCCCCTCCCCCCCCCCCCCCCCCCCCCCAACCCCCCCCCCCCCCCCCCCCCACCCCCCCCCCCCCCCCCCCCCCCCCCCCCCCACCCCACCCCCCCCCCCCTCCCCCCCCCCCCCCCCCCCCCCCCCCACCCCCCCCCCCCCCCCCCCCCCCCCACCCCCCCCCCCCCCCCCCCCCCCCCCCCCCAAAAAAAAAAAAAATAATTAACATACCAAAGACAGAATCAGGAATTAGAAAATAGTCAAGAGGATCGATTTCATTGCACAGGGTTCTATCGCATATAGCTCGGTTTCTCTCCGCAGAACGGCTAGCCGCCTGCCGAAAGAGCCGCACAGAGCACGAACATTGTAGATCCGGCGACGATCCCCAGGATTCTTTGTAAAATGTGTACTCGTTAACTGAACGACGCAGCCGTTAAACGAACCCACGACCTTTAGTGCGTCAGGAAAACGTCTTGACCCCGAATTAGAAAATAAACAAAAACTAAATATTTCTGAGCATTATGCCGACAATATCCTAGTTATCTGTTGCAGACGAATCGGTACTTGCTGGTGACGTGGTCAGCATCACACTGGCCGCATTTACCTGCCAGGACTCTACCTGGTACTCACTCAAGGCCGCATTTACCTGCCAGGACTCTACCTGGTACTCACTCAAGGCCGCATTTACCTGCCAGGACTCTACCTGGTACTCACTCAAGGCCGCATTTACCTGCCAGGACTCTACCGCATCGAGCTTGGAGCCAAAGTATTTTTTGAAAATGTCCGCTATCGCCAGAATCTGAACCCACTACCTTCCGATCCGCAGGCAAGCGACTAGCCGCCTCGCTACGGGCCCCCCCCCCCCCCCCCCCCCCCACATTGTTCATGTACATGTACCTCTTCGAATTTCATCCAGTAAATGTAGACATATATGTGATGTCAATATTCCAAGTATACCGCAGCAAGCTATGATGTACAGACCAGGTGGGAAGCAAAGAAGAGGCCGACCTTGCAAGCGATGGACAGATGGAATTACAAGGCCCCTATAATTTCCAATTTACGAAGCACACAAACGGTAGGTAGGGAAGTGCTTTGCTTGAGGATGGGGGGTCCGTTACGTTCAACCAGCAACCCTGAAGGGGTAGCTTTAGGTTATAATTGTGACCAGGTTATGTACGCCATACAAAATGGTTTAGCACTGCACGCCACTAAGATGGCTGAGAAGGACCCCTGCAGTGTTGATGCGATAAAAGGTTTAGACGACGGATAAACATCATGGCACCAGGCTAGTAACCCATAAGTGCTTCTTTCTACTTCTGACTCAAGCCTGAGTCCGAAGAATCTCAGCGCAGTGCAGGAACTTCGTAGCACCGGCGAGGATCCTGAAATACTTTGGTTAGATTTTCAACTCCAATTTTTTCTAAGCAAGAAGATGAAAAGAAAAGAAGAAGAAGAAGAAGAAGAAGAAGAAGAAGAAGAAGAAGAAGAAGAAAGAAGAAGAAGAAGAAGAAGAAGAAGAAGAAGAAGAGAAGAAAGAAGACGAAGAAGAAGAAGGAGAAGAAGAAGAAGAAGAAGAAGAAGAAGAAGAAGAAAAAGAAGAAGAAGAAGAAGAAGAAGAAGAAGAAGAAGAAGAAGAAGAAGAAGAAGAAGAAGACGAAGAAGAAGAAGGAGAAGAAGAAGAAGAAGAAGAAGAAGAAGAAGAAGAAGAAGAAGAAGAAGAAGAAGAAGAAGAAGAAGAAGAAGAAGAAGAAGAAGAAGAAGAAGAAGAAGAAGAAGCAGCAGCAGCAGCAGCAGATAACTCTTGCCGCCAAAGATGACTCAAAATGTCTCAGAAATTGGCACGACTATACAAAAAGACACTGCATATACATTCAGGGACATTATGCAGGCAAAATTATAAACATTTAAAAAAAAATCATTATTAAATTTAAAAAAAAATGTCCAGATTCCTACGAGCAGAATGACAAAACATAAATTGGACATTTCGTTTCTTAAAAAAAAAAAAAAAATTAACACAAGATCCGCATTAACTGATAGCAGAAAGTTAAAAGGTTTTCTTGGAGATTTGCCTTGTAGCTGGCCACTGTTTGAACTAATGTGATTACAGACGTCAACCATTTTAAAATGAAATGAAAATTGAATGTTAAGTGTTTTTATTAAAACAATATTTGTAAGCTTTAAGTACGTGCAGCTATGTCAACGAATGTCTGGTCTGTTGTCTGGGTATATGATGCAAATGGAGATGCGTGGAGCGAGTGACCCGAGGACACACACACACGCACAGACACATTTTCACACACATGCACGCACGCACACAGACACACATTTACTCTCTGACTCATACACACAAACACACACACACCCATACACAAAACAATGGAGCGGCTATGTTCCTTTACACATGTTCTAAGAGGAGGTGGGCCCCCAATGCCCCTAAGCCTTGTTTAAATACTTAATAATAGTAATACTGATTAATTAGAGGGAAAGAGGAGAAGAGACAGTCCAAGAAAGACCTAGATTCGGAACTTGGCTGACTGTACAGGCCATAGGCACACAGCCATGAAGTACATTGTATCTGACTGTCAAAAATAGAGGGAGTTAATCAGACAGGACAGTCAACAGCAACTGTTCCGATTTGCTTCTCCCCCCCCCCCCACACACAAACACACACTAACTTCCCCTATTTGTAGAGCAGGAAATATGACACTTTCCTGCCACCCTCTTGTTGCTGTATTGATTCGAATCTTCAATCGAAGCAAGTTTGAAAAAGTGTACTTGGGGCTGGATATAAGAGGACATATTTTATAATAAACATCATAGAGCGGAAAAAACAATTAATGAGCTCACAAGAGAAAGGCATAAATGGACGACACTAACATGCAAATATGGATGAAACTAACATGCATATATGGACGACGCTAGCATGTATATATGGACGATGCTGACCTGCATATATGGAAGACGCTAACATGCTTATATAGAAGACGCTAACCTGTATAAATTGACGACGCTAACATGCATATATAGAAAGACGCTAACCTGCATATATGGACGACGCTAACATGTAAATATGGAAGACGCTAACATGCAAATATGGACGACGCTAACATGTAAATATGGAAGACGCTAACATGCAAATATGGACGACGCTAACATGTAAATATGGAAGACGCTAACATGCAAATATGGAAGACGCTAACATGCAAATATGGAAGACGCTAACATGCAAATATGGTCGACGCTAACATGTAAATATGGAAGACGCTAACATGCAAATATGGAAGACGCTAACATGCAAATATGGAAGACGCTAACATGCAAATATGGACGACGCTAACATGTAAATATGGACGACGCTAACATGCAAATATGGAAGACGCTAACATGTAAATATGGAAGACGCTAACATGCATATATGGACGACACTAACATGCATATATGGACGACGCTAACATGCATATATGGACGACGCTAACATGCATATATGGACGACGCTAACATGCATATATGGACGACGCTAACATGCATATATGGAAGACGCTAACATGCATATATGGAAGACGCTAACATGCATATATGGAAGACGCTAACATGCATATATGGACGACGCTAACATGCATATATGGAAGACGCTAACATGCATATATGGAAGACGCTAACATGCATATATGGAAGACGCTAACATGCATATATGGAAGACGCTAACATGCATATATGGAAGACGCTAACATGCAAATATGGACGACGCTAACATGCATATATGGACGACGCTAACATGCAAATATGGTCGACGCTAACATGTAAATATGGAAGACGCTAACATGCATATATGGAAGACGCTAACATGCAAATATGGAAGACGCTAACATGCAAATATGGAAGACGCTAACATGCATATATGGACGACGCTAACATGCATATATGGACGACGCTAACATGCATATATGGAAGACGCTAACATGCATATATGGAAGACGCTAACATGCATATATGGACGACGCTAACACGCATATATGGAAGACGCTAACATGCATATATGGACGACGCTAACATGCATATATGGACGACGCTAACATGCAAATATGGTCGACGCTAACATGCAAATATGGTCGACGCTAACATGCATATATGGACGACGCTAACATGCATATATGGACGACGCTAACATGCATATATGGAAGACGCTAACACGCATATATGGAAGACGCTAACATGCATATATGGACGACGCTAACATGCATATATGGAAGACGCTAACATGCATATATGGAAGACGCTAACATGCATATATGGAAGACGCTAACATGCATATATGGAAGACGCTAACATGCATATATGGACGACGCTAACATGCATATATGGAAGACGCTAACATGCATATATGGATGACGCTAACATGCATATATGGACGACGCTAACATGCATATATGGACGACGCTAACATGCAAATATGGTCGACGCTAACATGTAAATATGGAAGACGCTAACATGCAAATATGGAAGACGCTAACATGCATATATGGACGACGCTAACATGTAAATATGGAAGACGCTAACATGCAAATATGGAAGACGCTAACATGCAAATATGGAAGACGCTAACATGCATATATGGACGACGCTAACATGCAAATATGGAAGACGCTAACATGCATATATGGACGACGCTAACATGCAAATATGGAAGACGCTAACATGCATATATGGAAGACGCTAACATGCATATATGGAAGACGCTAACATGCAAATATGGACGACGCTAACATGCATATATGGACGACGCTAACATGCAAATATGGTCGACGCTAACATGTAAATATGGAAGACGCTAACATGCATATATGGAAGACGCTAACATGCAAATATGGAAGACGCTAACATGCAAATATGGAAGACGCTAACATGCAAATATGGAAGACGCTAACATGCAAATATGGAAGACGCTAACATGCATATATGGACGACGCTAACATGTAAATATGGAAGACGCTAACATGCATATATGGACGACGCTAACATGCAAATATGGTCGACGCTAACATGTAAATATGGAAGACGCTAACATGCAAATATGGAAGACGCTAACATGCATATATGGACGACGCTAACATGTAAATATGGAAGACGCTAACATGCATATATGGACGACGCTAACATGCATATATGGACGACGCTAACATGCATATATGGACGACGCTAACATGCATATATGGACGACGCTAACATGCATATATGGACGACGCTAGCATGCATATATGGAAGACGCTAACATGCATATATGGAAGACGCTAACATGCATATATGGACGACGCTAACATGCATATATGGACGACGCTAACATGCATATATGGACGACGCTAGCATGCATATATGGAAGACGCTAACATGCATATATGGAAGACGCTAACATGCATATATGGACGACGCTAACATGCATATATGGACGACGCTAACATGCATATATGGAAGACGCTAACATGCATATATGGAAGACGCTAACATGCATATATGGAAGACGCTAACATGCATATATGGACGACGCTAACATGCAAATATGGACGACGCTAACATGCATATATGGACGACGCTAACATGCAAATATGGAAGACGCTAACATGCAAATATGGAAGACGCTAACATGTAAATATGGAAGACGCTAACATGCAAATATGGAAGACGCTAACATGCAAACATGGATCCCGCTAACATGCATATATGAAAGAACCTAACAGGCAAAGTACTAGTCACCATCTCTCTTCCTCTTCAGTACTCCCAGCCCCCGGAGTTCATAGCTACAGCTGCTTCTTCTTCTGCCTTTCTATCCCCCAATGGAGCATAGGCCCTCAACCAACTCACGCCAAGTCGTTAGCTACAGCTACAGCTGCTACCCGCCTCAATTCATCTCTGTATCATCTTTTTCTGTATGTGTGTCTGTGCGTGTATGTCTGAGTGTGTCTCTGTGTGTCTGTATGCGTGTGCTTGTTTGTGCATGTGTGCATGTCGGTGTCTGTGTATGTTTGTGTGTCTCCCTGTGTGTCTTTGTGTGTGGGTCTGTCCGTGTGTGTTTGTCCG
>CAJHNH020001331.1:100000-102500 GCA_905116865.2 Candidula unifasciata
AAATCAAAAAAAAAAAAAAAAAAAAAAAAAAAAAAAAAAAAAAAAAAAAAAGAAGCATCCACATTATCATCATCAGGTGCCTTGCCGACTGGCGTGGGCGATCATGCCTCTCCATAACCTGCGATCTCCTGCAGCATGTATCAGTTCGTGTGCTGACACACCACTGTGACATGCAACAAGACTATCAAGCATCATCTCTCGTTGTCTTCCTCTATCCCTCCTTTCACAGATATTTCCAGTGGTCACAACATGTTCTATTTTCCCTCTTCATATAATTTTGAGGCATGCTTTACTAGAGATAGTACAGCTGTGGTTTCCCCTAGCCTTCCGCCGGTTTGTATATTGTTTGGCTCCAATAGCCTTTGTCTAAAGAGACTTACCCTGCAAGGCAGCAGGGGGGGGGGGGGGAGAGAGAGAGAGGTTATGGCGCCTCTTACCCGCCGATGGCCATGTCGGAGAGTTTTGAGGTATTTTATAAAGTTAGCTGTCCCACCAACTAACTCACCTTCTCTCAATGACCATCACCTGTTTTGGTCCACGGTCACTTATTCAATATATTCGTGGCTAACCTCTATATCTAGAGGCCTTTCCACCATCCACCACCTGGTGGACGCGCCTGGTAGTAGGACTGGCTCCTACCCCAGGTAGCATCCACATCACAATTCAGAATACCTAATCAATCTCATCATACAAAAGAATGGGGTACACATTCTCCTCGACTTCCTAAGTATGCTCGATGAACATCCGCACATTTGACCACCATATATGACAGTGGCCTGTAAATGTTGATTCGAATATAATATGTTATGTAGTCGCACTTTTATATATATATATATATATATATATATATATATATATATATATATATATATATATATATATATATATATATATATGTGTGTGTGTATATATATGTGTGTGTGTGTATATATATATATATATATATATATAATATATATATATATATATATATATATATATATATATATATATATAAATCAATGTTTTTGTGTGTTTGTTTGGTCTCTATAGACTCGGAAACTACTGAACCGATTTAGCTGAAATTTTCAGGATATGTTTGTTGTGATACCGGATTTTGAACCGTCGTGGTTTGAAATTCAACCTGTCACTGTTAGAGATAGGTGACCACAATTTATGCCAAAATATACGCAACTAATATTTATAACTTTAGTGATTTCTAATTATAGCCACGTTAGTAATTGCGCATACGCCGTATTTACGTGCAGCCAACGCCTTCTCTAAAACTAATACATAGAGTAGGTCGTGGTACAGCAAACAAGACTATCTCTATATTTGCCACAATAACTATATTAAACACGATTTCTATTTTCTTTTTTTTTTCAAACAACCTTCGATGGGCAGGGGGGGGGGGGGGGGGGGGGGGGGCAATCGAGGACTATCTCGACGTCGGCGCAGACAGTGACTGCGACATTAACTTCATTAACGGTGTTAGACACGTGTGGTTTCTATTTCATTAATATATCTGGAGTATCTGTCTACGAGAAAACAATTGCCTGCAGTTTTGAATTGTGTTTTAATCGCGACACAGTGGTAGGGACACACATGTCTAATAGTTGTGTTCTCTTTTCGTTGTTTCGATTAAGTGGCTGCTTGGTCGAATGGTTAGAACACTGGTTTCAAGTGCGGTAGACATGGGTTCGAATCCGCAGTAGTTAAAAATTTTTTTTTACCCCGGACTAAAATAATATCCTCATCTGCTCTGTCGTGGTGACAGCACTAGCCATGTTGCCTTAATATTAAAAAAAAAAAAAAAAAAAACAAGTAAATGGGTAAACCATTTGATAATTAAATTTGACCATTTCGCATACTTATGATTGCATTGTTAAACTTTCCGATTGCATGGTTACGCTGAAATTTTATAGATTTTCATTTATTTTCATTTAGATTTAGTTATTTCATCTGTGTTGGAATTTTAAGCTGTGCTGTTTACAATGGCGTTCATTTCCTAATTATGGTGTTTTTTTCCTGTGTTCATTTGCTTTTCAAGTGTGTGTTTTTTTTTTTTTTTAAGCCCTATTCACTACCTTTTACAATTCCTGCTCCTTATTTTAGTCCAGATGGACAGGGATGTCAATGTCAGTTACATCAACAACAAAATATAGCCAGTTAGTGATTTTCAAATCCTTCGAAGAGGGAGAGAGCAGTAGTCGGTGGAAGAGGGGAGGGGGGTAATGACTTAAATTTAAGAGAACTCAAAGAGCTTTACACGTGATTTTGAAGTTCTCATTACCTAATTTGTTTATATTTTACTAACGCTACCTCCGCTTTTCTATTTTTTACGACTTACTTTGTTATTTACAAGTACAGTTGTAGCTTTACTTCCGTCTCCTATAAAAATACAAACAGCTTTAGCATGTGATAACCAAATAACCACTTTTGTTACCGTGCTAATAACACCATTTAAACGACCACTAATATAAAGACACAATTATATGGTGCGTGTTCTAAAGTTGGAAAA
>CAJHNH020001331.1:105000-122500 GCA_905116865.2 Candidula unifasciata
TCCTGTGTGATCCCAGTGCTAACTTATGGGTTGTGAGAGTTGGAAATCATCAGTATCAATCGATAAGAAACTAGTCGCTTTCGAGAGAATAGATGCCTCCGAAAGCTATTGAATGTTCACTGGTCGGACTTTAGGTCCAACACATCTATAAGACAGGAAACAAAACAAAAAATATGTGTCTGATTTTATTAGAATGCGTCGCTGGAATTACATCGGTCACGTACTCAGAATGGACATACAGAGACTTCCCCACCAAGCCTTCATATGGTCACCAGAGGGTAAAAGAAAACAGGGAAGACCAAAAGAAACTCTCCGTAGAACCATCACAAGGGAGAGCTCAACCATAGGTCTCAGTCGCACTCAAGACCTACATCAAGTGGCAACGAACCGACAGACGTGGAAAGCTATGACCTCTGCCCTATGCGCCATCTTTGGCACAAGAGGAATAACTAACTAAGTTTTCCATTGCTTGCTGGACGGTCAGCTTTCTTGATACTAATGTCGAAACAAACGCAAGGCGCATGGCCCGCAGCTGGGATCGAACCCGGCACCCCGGCATTACGAAGCCTATGCATCGACTTATCCACAGAGCCGACATTTTCAATTTACGACGCCGAAAAGGTGACAACGTGGTGTAGCGACTGTACCCTGCCTGCGGATCTGAATGGGTGGGTTCGGGTCATGACGAAATCGGGTTTTCTTAAAAAATGACCTCTTCTACCAGGTCGACCCAGCCTTGAGTGGGTACCATGTGCAGACTTGGAAAGTAAAGGCGGCCGGCGTATTCCGACCACATCATCCACTAAGTGCCAATTTGTCTATAAAATAAAAGTCTAACCCTAACCCAATACGCCTGAATCTGTGGAGTCCATTACTTTTACGACACTGAAGAGGTGACGACGAAGGTGAAACTCGACACACAGTAGTTCTTGCACAAAGAAAAATATCTGAGTTTTACGATAACGATTCCGTATTTGCTTTCTCCACTTTCTCTTTTAACGCTTCTGTTGTTGAGAGAGATAGAGATTTATGACTCTGGCTCTTCCGATCCTGGATACCTGATACTGTTGTAGAGTTCCTAAGATATTATATTTCCACCTTGTTCTTGGTCTACTTTGGGCTGTGCGTCTCTCTTCTCTTTTGGTGAATCCATTACGCAGTGTGGCTTCTCAATACGTTATCTCTAAATGGGCAAACTGTTTTGCTTGACATCTTTGTAATCAAGTATTGGTTCTAAGTCATATTTTTCTCTTATGAATTCTTTTATTTTGATAGCTGTCTCTTCTGGTCAGATTTTTAAGCTTTTTTTTTTTTAATGGACATTTTCTTTCTCTGGTCACTGATAGTCGTTTCTGATTTGTTTTGAATTATTACGCGAGGCACATTTAGCATAGTCTAGGGATTTATATGATATTTTATGAATGTTTCAATGTTGTAACATGGTTAGTTTTAAAATGTAAAAACTGGAGGGGTCTGGGGAGCAGTAGTAGTTAAATAGTAGTAGTCAGGAATGTTTTTTGGTGGTACGCAACAGATCACAGTACCGGCACCTTTTATATGCATAATTTTTTAAGCGCTATTGTAATAGACACTTTATGGTGAGTGCCACCTTCTGTAGGCACTGTTTAGTAAGTACTGGTATCTTGTGTTTCCAGAAGAAAAGTAAAGTTCCCGTTTTCACGCCTTTAGGCATATCGGAAAAAAAAGGGCTATACCTAAAGTTTTATCAACCTATCTGCACTTGGTGGGGGACGTGGTAAGTATCACGATGGTCGCCTTTACTTCCCAGGACTGCACCTTGGATCCACTTAAAGCTGGGTCGACCTGGTAGTCAAGATCATTTTTGAAAAAAAAACCCCGTTATTATTCGTACTGACAACCGCCTGAGTCGGCGTGCTGTAGGGGCTAGACCAGTGGTCTTCCACATGGGGTGCAACAGGGCCTGTGAAAGTTTAAAAGGGTACAACAGGGCCTGAGCAAGTTTAAAAGGGTACAACAGGGCCTGAGCAAGTTTAAAGGAGTGCGAGGGGGCCTGAGCAAGTTTAAAGGGGTGCGACGTGGCCTGAGCAAGTTTAAAGGGGTGCGACGTGGCCTGAGCAAGTTTAAAGGGGTACAACAGGGCCCGGGAAAGTTTAAAGAGGTACAACAGGGCCTGAGCAAGTTTAAAGGGGTACAACAGGACCTGAGCAAGTTTAAATGGGTGCGACGGGGCCTGGGAAAGTTTAAAGGGGTACAACAGGGCATAAGCAAGTTTAAATGGGTGCGACGGGGCCTGAGCAATTTTTAAGGGGTACAACAGGGCCTAAGCAAGTTTAAATGGGTGCGACGGGGCCTGAGCAAGTTTAAAGGGGTACAACAGGGCCTGAGCAAGTTTAAATAGGTGCGACGTGGCCTGAGCAAGTTTTATGGGTTGCAACGTGGGGTGAGCATGTTTTATGTAGTGCGACGTGGCCTGAGCAAGTTTAAAGGGGTGCGACGTGGCCTGAGCAAGTTTAAAGGGGTACAACAGGGCCCGGGAAAGTTTAAAGAGGTACAACAGAGCCTGAGCAAGTTTAAAGGGGTACAACAGGACCTGAGCAAGTTTAAATGGGTGCGACGGGGCCTGGGAAAGTTTAAAGGGGTACAACAGGGCATAAGCAAGTTTAAATGGGTGCGACGGGGCCTGAGCAATTTTTAAGGGGTACAACATGGCCTAAGCAAGTTTAAATGGGTGTGACGGGGCCTTAGCAAGGTTTAAGGGGTGCAACGGGGCCTGAGCAAGTTTTGAGGCGTTCGACGAGGTCTGAGCAAGGTTTAAGGGGTGCTACGGGGCCTGAGCAAGCTTTATGGGGTGCAACGGGGCCTGAGCAAGTTTTAAGGGGAGCTTTAAGCAATTTTGAAATGGAGTTCATTTTGAGGGGCGGCTGGCCGTGCGAATATAGTGTCGCTTTCATGCGGGTGATTTGAGTTCGTCACCTTGTCGGGGACAAAATTAAACATCCAAAGCTCCACATTTCGTGGCAACAGCACTAGCCGTACGGCCCCTAATCCTTGGGCTCATGTCCCCCTGTCTACATCGCCCTAAAATTAGTACATACAGACAGTAGTGAGCGTTTTGGACTGTATATGTAAATATCTGGATTTTCAGCTGTAACAGCCATGAAAACAAAAAGGCGCTGCCAGCTTGATGTGGAGAGTGATCTCTTTTGTGTCTTGTTCAACATCAAACTTTAAATAGCAGATATCAGTAACCCAAAACAGTATCAACCATCACACGATATTTCGACACTAAGTTGTCAGTAACTGTTGATCTCATCACTCCCAGAGTGCCGACTGATCTATAAAAAAAAAAAAAGGCTTAGCCCTATATGCCAAATACGCACGAGGACGGAGAAAAAGTCCCTTACCTTTTTTTTTCTTAAAAAAAAAAAAAAAAAAAAAAAAAAAAAAAAAAAAAAAGCCGCAGTAGTGGTAGGACTTATGCTTGCAGTATGAGTAGTAGTATTAATATTCCTCACCTACAAAATTTGTAAGAGGGTTAAGCAACCCCCCCCCCCTTCCCCCTTTTCCAATCCGCACAATGTATAGAACTTCTATAGAAAATAATTTGTTACTGAAGCGCCCCTGCATGATTTCTTTGAGTCGGCACTGCTGAAAAAGTAGTGTAGACGTCGTGTCAGTCGTCGAAGTAGAAACAGTAGTAGTACTGATAGGAGAAGCAGTAGTTTACGAGTAATTATGTCGCGCCCAACTTTAAAATTATGTAACTCAATTACTGTTTAGTGTAAGTATTTGACACTTGCCATGCCACCTGTTAATAAATATGACCTCATTTGTTTTTAAGGTAAACAAAAATCGAACTTTCATTTTGATTTGTTTGCGATATAGAAAATAGACACAGATACAAAGCCAACAGTCAGCGTGCTTGTCAATTAACTGCGCCACGAAACTTTCCCAAACATTAACTTCCACGCGTTTCATAGGCGTTTCACTCTCATATGGTTCTTTCCTGCATTAGTCTCCATGAGTTGTGGATTTTTCATTGTATGTGGGAAAGGCTGTCAAAATAATCACCACGTATTGCTGCACATGTGAATTTCTTTCCAAATAATCTCCAAGCGAGTGTTAATTACTGCATATTCTATATTTTTATGAGTAAACTAATTATTTGTCAAAGAAATTTGCCGCTTTAACATAACAGCAGCACCTGTGCAATTGTAAATTATACGGTCACAAGAGTGTAGGAAATCCAAGACAACAAACAAAAATTTGTAATGATCAGTACATGAGCTTTCGAGGTATTTTAAATGCACAACATCTGCAATACACTTTTAAAAAAAAAACAGTACTCGTAGTGACATCAATTGTGGCTGTAATGTATAACATATACGGTATTTTCTGGTGTCATCACAATGATGAGCAGGGCTTTTCTTTTGGCGGGACGCAACAGTACCAAAAAACGGCATGATTTTTTTCCGCATTTTGTTTCCTACAATACTGTAATAGACACTTTGAGATGTGTGCCGTTCAACCCCCCGCTGACGTGGTTAGCGCCTTGTGTGAGAGCGTGTAAAGTTCGGAGGAGCAGATGGATCACCACAGTCTGGTGAGATTGATGCAGGGGGCAGTGACGAGATTGAGGCTCAGAGAAAAAGCAAGACGCACGTTTAATCAGAATGCTACTGGCACAATTAGTATCGGAACTCTTCGCTGGCTGCTGAAGATGGGGACGGAGCCCTTATGCGAATGCCCCGAGTGCTGTAATGTCGGTTCTTGAATCAAATCAAATCAATCCTGGCCAGGACCGCACAGCGAGCGACCAACACCCGATGTAACAAAATGCCTCCATTCGAATGAGAATCACTCTGCCACAAGTCCTGGAAACCCTATCCCATTGTTAGGATTTACTAGGGCCCTCATCTACAGCCGAGGTAGACCTTTAAAATAACGACAAATTGCGTCCTACACTGGGACAGAAATAACTACACTTTGAGGTGAGTATCGGCACTTTTTTATGCAGAAAACGAGAATTATCATAATTTATACCTTGACCCCATAAACAAAGTACAAAAACCCGGCGCCTAATTAGAACAGACAAATACACCCCTTTCAATACATCATTTTAATGATGACTTCACTGTTCAAGTTACCTGCGACGTGGTGCGGACATGCTAATCTCTCCGTCAGTCTCTCTCAACACCTTCGCAAATGAGCAACAGCATGATGTCTGTGAATGCGTTTTAAATCATCTCAGCACGGCGTTAAACGGCCCTTCATCAAGGAGCTGTTGAAACAGATTTTACCCAGCAGTTAAAGGCTTGTTGTATGCTTGTGACAGGGGCGCCGTTGTAGAGAAAACTTTGCAGGGAGTTGGCCTTCACAGCTAAAAGAGTAAAGAGCGAGTAGTAGTTCTGGTGATAGTAGTAGTAGCAGCAGTGGAGGAGGTGGTGGTAGTAGTGGTAGTAATGTCAGAGGTGATAGTACTGGCGGTAGCAGCAGCAGTAGCGGTAGAAGCAGTGGTAGTTGTAGTAGTAGTGGTAGTGGTGGTGGTGGTAGTAGTAGCTAAAGTAGTAGCAGCAACAACAGTAGTAGTAGTAGCATTATTAGTACTAGTGGTAATAGCAATAGTCATAGTAGCAGTAGAGAGCAATAGCAGCAGTAATATTACGATCTAGTTAGTTTTCAGGACGTTGCAGAACCAATCCCAGCTCTTTTTTGACTGTTGTGGTTTTTCTACGCAAATTTTGCGTTCAGTAGTTTGCCATATCCTCCTGAACTGTCAGCTCTGGGTACAACAGCAAGACCAACTTCCGCCAAATCGTCTGCAACTGGGATCGAACCCGGCACCCCGGCACTACGAAGCACGTTTTTTGCGCCTAAACCACAATGCCGACACTGTTACGAGTCATAGTAATAATATAGGTTAGTTGGGTCTCTTTTACAGGACGTTGCAGAACCAACCCCAGCAGCCCCTGGCTGTTGTGTGGTTTTTCTAGGCAAATTTACGTCCAGCAGCTGGGATCGAACCCGGCACCCAGGCATTACGAAGCGTTCGCATCGACTTAGCCACGGAGCTGGCAGTAGTAATATACTATAGCAAAAATGCCACCGTGTGTTCCGGGACGAAATGTCAAGAGGTTAAAAAAAGACCAGACCACTGGCCCCTCTAAATAGCATGTCGGGAACGCAGACTAATTTGGACACTGCTGAAAACGAACGTTGTAGGCTAAATGGTGCAGATATCGCAGCCTAGTTGTAAACAACATCACAACCGGAATCAATCTTTTAAAGGCAAATGCAAAAGATGATTATGATGCAATTATTATTATTATTACTATTATCATTATTAATGTGCTGAGTAGTATCAACACATTATATGTACATATATATATATATATATATATATATATATATATATATATATATATATATATGCGCGGCTCGCTAGCTAAGTTGTTAAAACCTGACTTTGCGGCGATTGGGTGATGAACTCCTTGAGGTCCGTGTTCACGTCCGGGGGTAGGCAGAAAAGCCATATTTCTCCCAGATTTAGGGTAACTATCATGGAAACAATACCGAAGGGTTGCTGTATCCACAGTACTGAGCCACAGAGTTAACAACTCATGGTTTCCTCGATATATATATAAATACATATATAATTAAATACCCAATGGCAAGGGAGCCTCTCCGACATGACATATGCTCTAGGGACCGGGATAGCCCAAGGAGCCAAAGCCTGCATGTCCCGACGTCTCTAGATTTCAATACTTTTGTGAACGCTAGCGGAAGAAAGGTCGTTGGATGTTACAATCTGGCAGCTACTACGTTGGTGGATGTTTATGTATGTGTTATAATTAGGTTCCCTGTGAACTGTGGAGTAAATGATGATAATTGGCTGTTCCCGCCAGAGGAAAGGGCGGGAAATGCTGACATTGTTAATAGAATGCTTTTAACACCTGCATGGCTTAGGAAACTGTTCTCAAAAATGGTCTTTTCCTGTGCACCCAACAACCAGTAAAACTGGAAATTGTTTAGAGGGGCCAACTGGCAGCGAAATTATAAACAACGTAGATATTTAGTCTACTTGTTAAACCCGATAGTAGTATTATATGTCCCTTTTGATCATCATCCGGGGCTGCCTTCAATGCCTGGTACAGCCTGCAATAGCTTATAATGCCTACAATGTATGGATCTGCCTGCAATGAATGGATCTGCCTGCAATATATGGATCTGCCTGCAATGAATGGATGTGCCTGCAAAATATGGATCTGCCTGCAATGAATGGATCTGCCTGCAAGGCCTGATACTGCTTGCAATATTTTGCAATGCCTGTAATGTATGATGATGTCTGCAATGGACGACCACGCCGTATCATGCATATTGTTTTTCTTTTCAAGGGAATTGTTTTGGGCATATGATGCTAAACTTTTATTTATTTTTTAAAGAAAAAAAAAATGAGGTTATGGGTTCAAATCGTCGTGCTGGTTTGTCAGAAGAAGGGATTTAGGGATCACCAAAGGTGTCACGACATATGAGACAATTAGATAATTATGGCTCAAGAGCTGATTTGGTATATCGGGATTAGGTGCGGGTGTCTCATACTTTAGAGGTAGCTAGGCTGCGAAATATAACTGGGTTAAGTGTATTGTTGTTAGCATAGGCTGTTTGTTCCCCTGTTATCGCCCGGCTCTCTAGTGAAGTTGGTTAAACCGGACTTTCGCGGCGGCCGGGTGACGAACTCCTTGTGGTCCGGGTTCACTCCCGGGGGTAGGCAGAAAAGCCACATTTCTCCCAGATTAACGGTACCTATAATGGAATCAAGGCCGAAGGGTTGCGATATCCATAGTACCGAGCCAAAGGGTTTACAACTCATGGTTTCTGGATACGTAAAAAAAAAACAAAAAAAAAAATTCCCTGTTATCACCAACTACCACTACTAGTACTATTGCTACGACTATTACTACTTCTGCTACTAATAAATACTACTACAACTACAGACGACCTAGCCTTATAAAAATAGGCACTAGGAAATTATTGGTCAACCTCAAAGCTATTCAGATAGGAAACTATCCTGATTTGACGGTGGTCATGATGAAGATGATGATGATGGTAAAATGTTGAATGTTGAATTAGGAATCGACATCACAGCACTCGGGACACTCCCATAAGTGCTCAGTCCCCATCTTCAGCAGCAAGCGAAGAGTTCCAATTCCGATGGTAGCAGTAACCATCTGATTGTATGTTCGTCTCATCCTTCCTTGGTGATGGTAATAACAACTGTACTGTTAAAGCGGTTGCGATACGGTAAAAAAAGGGGGTTTATGGAAGACCTATACTGGAAGAATGGAAGTGAAAAATTCCCAAAATATTTGCAGATGGTCTCGTACCAAGAAAACCGGAAAGAAATGACTGGAATTTGGAATGAAACTATTGTGGGGGAAAAAACACCTATCCGGAAATTAATTTATGTATGCTTATGGTGTGAGGAGTCGCCGTGGGGTAGCGGCTAGATGCTCGCCTGCGGATTGGAAGGTCATAGGTTCAAGTCCTGACAGAGCCGGACCTTTGCCAAAGATGACCTTGGCTCCCAGGTCGACCCAACCTTGAATGGGTACCAGGTGCAGTCCAGGGAAGTAAAAGCGGGCGGTGTGATGCGAACCACATCACCTACCAAGTGCCGATTGGTCTATAAAATAGTCTAGCCTTAGATGCCCAATACATCGTGTAGGCGGGGAAAAGGGTCCTTTACTTTGATTTTTATGTTGTAGAATTCTAAGACTGACTCAAGCAGAAAAATTGATTGCCCATATCAGAAAGAGGCAATCTAAATTCTTTAGCCATGGCATGAGAAGGAGAAAATTAGAGTACATGATAACAGCGTGAAAGTTGAAGGAAAAAATGCGAAGAAAGACAAAAAGAGAAGATGTTGTACAGTTTGCCATCATGGCATGGACAAATCATCTCCATCACAAATGACTGAAAGTACACGAGACAGATGGTTGTTGATAAACATGTCTACCAATGCCACACAGCATAGACCATAACAAGAAGAGGAAAATAATTATTTTCATTGCAGGAAACGAATAGTACAAAGCTGAGCTGTGGGTATTCGCAGGTTATGGAAAATGCTTTTCTTGATGGTTACCAGACCGCGAAAGAAAAGTACAGATGGAGAAGTTATTTTATGTATTTTTAAAATTTTATTTCTGAATTGGGAAATGTTGAATCGTGTCTATTGTATTGTGTACATTTTCGTTCCTCACAGCAATTATGAGGGTAATTTTTAATAATAATAATTGTCTAAAACTGAGACTTTTTCAGGTGGCGCCCTTAAAAGTATTATAGAAACGCTTCCACCCACGCCAGTTTTTCAACTAAACAAAATTTGATTGCAAAGAGGAGTATTAAAAACTCATACAAATCCCAAGGACTATTAACAAGAACGTGCAGAAATAACAACCACATAAAGCAAAGTGTCTTCTCGTACTTGGAGTACATGTCGTGTGGCGTTGGTAGTCATGTCTATCTAAAATCTTGTGTCATGTGTACTTTTAATGAAATCTGACACAGATGATCTTCCATACAATGATGTCAAACTGTCCAGCATGTTTTCTCTCAGTCTCCCCCTGCCTCTCCGTCCCTGCAACTTTCCTATTGTCACGATGTACTCCAGTTTTCTCATTCTCATCATATAACTGAAGTGTTCAGATTGTCTCTTTCTGATGTGGGCAATCAGTTCTCTTCCTGAGTCATTTTCTGTCAAGACATTTTCATTACTCTTTATTTTTTTCTGTCCAGTGTATTATCACAATTCGTCTGTAAAGCCACATCTCCGTAGCTTCCAAATAAGTTTTCACTACTTTACCAACTGTACATGTTTCTCTTTCCTGTCAGATAACATAAAATAAAAAGTCACAAAAAAAAAAAAACTGGTAAATTAGTATCCAAATGGTGGTTGACAGTTTTGTCTGAAGCTTCCCCTGATTAAGCTTCATCTCTTGTCCGATCGGAGTACATCTTCAGTAGATGTGACTCCAGCTCCCTTTTACCGACCACCAGAGTCCAATTCTGTGGTTGCTCGAGCAGGCGAGATGGATATACTGACAGTTACCGGTGCCATCAGAATTGGAGCTCTTCGCTTGCTGCTGAAGATGGGGACGAAACGCTTATGGGAGTGTCCCAAGTGCTGTGCTCTCGACTCATAATTAAAATTCAATATTTCTCTCCCCCCTCTCTCTCTCTGTCTATGTCCCTGTGTCTCTGTCACTCTCTCTCTATCTATCTGTCTATTTATCTGTCTATCTATATATCTGTCACTGACATAGGTGACGATATATTGATTTTATCATGATAACTGCTCATGTAGTTATGATACCTATCTAGATGCTTCTCTCGGTGCCTCTCTCTACCCCCGCCCCCTCCCCCGCCCCTCACACGCACACACTAACATGCCCAAATTTATATTTCATCTTTATAACTGCTTATGTATTTCTATTCTATTGCTATTTTCCGGCCTCCCTTCTCTCTCTCCCTTCCTCCCTTCTTCCTCCCTCCCTCATGACATGCGTGCACTAGCCGCTATTGACAGGGAGGATTCTTTCTTTCTTTCTTTCTTTCTTTCTTTCTTTCTTTCTTTCTTTCTTTCTTTCTTTCTTTCTTTCTTTCTTTTTTTCTTTCTTTCTTTCTTTCCTTCCTTCTTTCTTTCTTTCTTTCTTTCTTTCTTTCTTTCTTTCTTTCTTTCTTTCTTTCTTTCTTTCTTTCTTTCTTTCTTTCTTTCTTTCTTTCTTTCTTTCTTTCTTTCTTTCTTTCTTTCTTTCTTTCTTCGCTCTCTAACTGACATTCATGCCGTTTAATGCTATTTCTATAACTGCTAATGTATTTTATTGCTCTTTTCTCCCCTCCCTACAGCCTCTTCCTCTTTCCTACTATCTCTCCCTCCCCATCTTTCTCTCACTGTCATATATGCCAATATGTTCATTTCATCTCTATAATTGCTTGTGTATTTCCATTTCCCATTTCTCGGCGCGCTGTCAAACAACAACATCATTCCCCGGGCCTGGTTCGGGAATATCGAGACAGGGCCCACCGCTATACTCTCTGGACAATCGATGCCCGACAACATATTAGGCAGGCCAACGGAAACAGGTGACAGGACACAGCGGGCCGGGCAAGGTTATAAATGCGCATCTAATTGTTCTTGTTCATAAACAAACGCTGAAGATCTATGTGACCCGGCAGATGGCAGGCGATACGTGCAAGAGCCGTTATTGACGGGGAGGTAGTTGAGTTTTTCTTTCTTTCTTTCTTTCTTTCTTTCTTTCTTTCTTTCTTTCTTTCTTTCTTTCTTTCTTTCTTTCTTTCTTTCTTTCTTTCTTTCTTTCTTTCTTTCTTTCTTTCTTTCTTTCTTTCTTTCTTTCTTTCTTTCTTTTCTTTCTTTCTTTTCTTTCTTTCTTTCTTTCTTTCTTTCTTTCTTTCCTTCTTTCTTTCCTTCTTTCTTTCTTTCTTTCTTTCTTTCTTTCTTTCTTTCTTTCTTTCTTTCTTTCTTTCTTTCTTTCTTTCTTTCTTTCTTTCTTTCTTTCTTTCTTTCTTTCTTTCTTTCTTTCTTTCTTTCTTTCTTTCTTTCTTTCTTTCTTTCTTTCTTTCTTTCTTTCTTTCTTTCTTTCTTTCTTTCTTTCTTTTTCTTTCTTTCTTTCTTTCTTCCTTCTTTCCTTCTTTCTTTCTTTCTTTCTTTCTTTCTTTCTTTCTTTCTTTCTTTCTTTCTTTCTTTCTTTCTTTCTTTCTGTCTGTCTGTCTGTCTGTCTGTCTGTCTGTCTGTCTGTCTGTCTGTCTGTCTGTCTGTCTGTCTGTCTGTCTGTCTGTCTGTCTGTCTGTCTGTCTGTCTGTCTGTCTGTCTGTCTGTCCTTCTTTCTTTCTTTTTGTGTGTGTCTGTCAGTTTGTCTTTCTCTCTCTCTCTTCCTTTCTTTTTTCTTTCTTCTTCTTCTTCTTCTTCTTCTTCTTCTTCTTCTTCTTCTTCTTCTTCTTCTTCTTCTTCTTCTTCTTCTTCTTCTTCTTCTTCTTCTTTTTATCGCCTCACACAACATGTCTGACAAAGTGAACCATTACTCTTCCTTGTTTCCGCTTAAAGACCCCAGTAACACATTTGTGGTCTACATGTTTGTGATTTCATTAGACCTGTGTGAAAATATATGTGATTAGTATTCTACCTGCTCTACATATCTGCGGGAATGGTGGAAAACCCCACTCAACGCTACACTTAGTGGCCCTTTTACGACATGCTTGGTTACGGATATTTATTCGGATCGGAAGATTTTGGATGCAGGTCCCGACGGACCAGAACTTTTTCAAACATGACCTTGGATCCCGTGTCCACCCAGCCATACATGGGTATCAGGTAAAGTTCTGGAAAGTAAAGGCGGCCGGTTAGATGCCAACCATATCATCCACCAAGTTCTGATTGGTCTATAAACTATACGTCTAGCCCTGTGTGCCCAATACACCAGAGGGCGTGGAAATGGTCCTTTAAAATGAAGTTTTCTTCTTCCTATAGCAGAAAGTGTCAGCTCTGTGTCGATGCGAACGCTTCGTAATGCGGGGATGCCGGGTTCGATCCCAACTGCGGGCCATGCACCTTGCGTTGGTTTCGACAGTGGTATCAAGAAAGCCGACCGTCCAGAGGCAATTTGCCTAGAAAAACCACACAACGGCCAGGGGCTGTTGGGGTTGGTTCTGCAACGTCCTGTAAAGGATACGCAACTAACTAACCATAGCAGAAAGTCTGCGCTTTCCGCAAGGCCCCGATAACTCACGTGCTGCATGCGTGTGCGCGATTGCATTAGAGACTTGAATAATTGTATATCAGCTTTGGATTTTACTTGCTCTTCTGTTGTCGTGCAACTGGCATCGAGTAATATTTAGGGACACAACAGCAAAGCAAATTAACGGACGGCATCGCACACGTATTGGAACCGTCTTTGGCCTACTTGACAATACATTTGATATCGTCAGTGTTTACCGAATAGGATAAGTATTCCCCGATCGGTTTCTCTCAAAAGTGGGCGTATTAGTTGTAGCAAGGTTTGCTCAGCGTATCGATTCGCGAAAACGGGCTTTATTGTTCAGATGCTTAGTAAGTTTGCTGTTTAATAAAATAATGTAAACAACATTGAGTGATGAACTATGACTATGAAAACTTCTAGAAATACTTGAATATAGTAATTGTGTTCGCTCCCTGGCAGAGTCAGACATTTAAAAAAAATGACCTTGGCTCCTAGGTCGAAACAAACCTTGAGTGGGTTCCTGTTGCAGTCCCGGGAAGTAAAGGCGGTCGGTGTAATGCTAACCACGTCACCCATCTTGTGCCGATTTGTTTATAAAATAATTGTCTAGCCCTATATGCCCTATGCCCCTAAAAGGGTGGAAAAGGGTCTTTTACTTTATTTACAGCAGCTGTGACGAAATGCAATTAGCTCCTTCTTCTTCTTCTTTCATTCGCCTGAAATAAGTTGTCTATATCAGCAGTTTTGTCTCTTGTATAAATTTCACTGTCGTTGTTAGTTCATTCAATGGTCCATAGAGTTTACGTTCCATTGTTATTCTTTCTGGCCAAAAGGTTTGCCTTAATGTGTCAAAATCGGTGCAGTCCTGGAGTACATGCTCTGCTGTCTGGGGCACATTTCCACAGGTGCACATGGCTGATACACCTATCTTAAATATTGTGTACATGTGGTTACGTAATCAGTTGTGCCCTGTTCTGAGGCGGAGGAAAATGACTTGTTCTGATCTATCCATAATAAAATAGTCGTCTTGTGCTGGGGCTGGTGGTTTCCTGATCGATTTAATGATTCCTTTCTTTTGGTGGTATGTGACTGGTACATCCGGTTGCTCTTTTGTCGCATCTTCCCCTGCCAGTTGATCAGCTTTCTCATTTCCAGGCACTCCACAATGAAACGGTATCCGCTGCATTACGACTCTTCGCTGAAGGCTGAGTTGCGTCGGCAGTGTTTGCAATTCTGGTAGTTTCCTAGACTGGAGTGCTTCAAGTACGGATTTAGCATCTGTCATCATTACCACATACTGTGAGCCAAGGTTGGTATTTAGCAGTTTCTCTGTGGCTATCTTGATAGCCTGGGTTTCTGCATCGTAGTTATGGCAGTACTTCCCGGTTGGTACGCTGGACTTATCCCTAGTACCATCTGGGAATTCGATGTACACTCAAGCGCCACCATTTCAAACTGCACTTTCTATGCAATTAGCTCCTGGTAAACAAAAACAAAACAAAAAAGTAGCGACTAAGGAGACAGTTCAACGGAAGTTAAAAGGAGAAAGACTGTATCAATACAAAGATTAAACACCCAAAAAAAAAAAAAAAAATACCGCTGGCTAAACACCTGCAAGTTACTCAAAGTCAACATTTTGAGCGTGTGCGTCTTCCATGTAGCAACATAAGAAAGGGTGTCATAGACTATCTCGCGATCATTAAGGAAGAAAATAGGCGCTTCGGAGCCAAAAGGCAACAGAGGGATTCATATAATACCATATAATTAGTATCAGTCGCCCCCATGTTGGATGCAATTTTTCGTTATTTAAAGCCTCGCCCTGGGGCATAAATATAGCCTAACGGCTAAAAGGGGTGATCCTCATTCGTATGGTGGCACTTTGTGTCACCGGGTGTTTATCGCTTGTGTGATGTTCTGGAGGGGACAACAAGAGAGAGAGAGAGAGAGAGAGAGAGAGAGAGAGAGAGAGAGAGAGAGAGAGAGAGAGAGAGAGGGAGAGAGTGATCCTCATTCGCATGGTGTCACTTTGTGTCACAGGGTGTTTATCGCTTGTGTGAACAACAAGAGAGAGAGAGAGAGAGAGAAAGAGAAAGATAGAGAGAAAGAGAGAGAGAGAGAGAGAGAGAGAGAGAGAGAAAAAAAAAAAAAAAAAAGAGAGAGAGAGAGAGAGAGAGAGAGAGAGAGAGAGAGAGAGAGAGCGTCTTCCATGTAGCGACATAAGAGTGCAAGTCGTAGACTATTTATACATTTTTTTAAAATATTTTAATGTTTCCTGAGATTAGCTGGTGTAATTTAAAAACTGTAGGAGTCTCAGGATAGAATATTATTCAGGGCCTCATGGAGTATAAATTTGGCCCTGGTCAGAGTTGACAGCGATGAAACTGAAGCGGAAATGGGGAAGAAGTGTAGCGATGCCCTGGCAAAATTGGGAGCTAAAATTCTACCTAAAGTATTTTAGGATCCTCGCCCGTGCTGCTGAGTTCGTGCACTGCGCTGAGATTGTTCGGACAGCCTTGAGTCAGAAGTAGAACGGAGCTTTTATGAGTTACTACCCTTGTGCCATGATGTTGATCCGTCGTCTAAACCTAAACCTAAACCTAGACCTAAACCTAGACCTAAACCTAAACCTAGACCTAAACCTAAACCTCAACTTAAACCTAGACCTAAACCTAAACCTAGACCTAAACCGAAACCTAGACCTAGACCTAAACCTAGACCTAAACCTAAACCTAAACCTAGACCTAAACCTAAACCTAGACCTAAACCTAGACGTAAACCGAAACATAGACCTAAACCTAAACCTAAACATAGACCTAAACCTGAACCTAGACCTAAACCTAAACCTAAACCTAGACCTAAACCTAGACCTAAACCTAAACCTAAACCTAGACCTAAACCTAAAACTAGACGTAAACCTAAACCTAGACCTAAACCTAAACCTAAACCTAGACCTAAACCTAAACGTGGCGATGGAGTTGACAGGCCGTTAATGGAAAGAATCAAACCGAAAACACATGGTACAACCAAATAGCGACTTAACCCACCAAGAGACGAAAACATTAATACAATCTAGTATCCAAGAAAGGTGGCTGGATACCCACACCAGATTGTCTCCCCAAGACTCGCCTGCTCGCCTCTCTAGAGATGGACAGTGTATTATATTCACACTAAGGACAGGGCACAACAGATTTCGTCAACATATGTTCAAATTTTTTGGTGTAGGAAATACCGAGACGTGCCCCTGCAGAGTGGCACCCGAAAATGCTGAGCATGTGCTCCAACACTGTCAACTGTGTGCTGACGACAGAGACGCAATCTGGCCTGTTCCAACCACAATGAAGACAAAGCTGTACGGTACACGAGAAGAATATAGATACCACGATAGATTTCATAAAGGCTACCGGCCTCCTGATATAAGTTTTCTGACAGATGGATCGAAGAAGAAGAAGAAGATACCAAAAACGAGAGGTAGGGGCAGACCAGCACAGAAGTGGGTCCACGATATATGAGTTGAATTAAACAGTAAATGGCATGGGGCAGGTGACAAGACATGGTATGGTTTTTATCGTTTCTGTCTCATTTTTAATGTTTTTATTCCCCCCTCCCCACCCCCTCACCCAACCCACCCTCGGTATGATGTTATTAGGTCATTTTCAACTCCAGTTTCATTTGTTGTAACTTATACCAGACGAAATTACTTGCAAGTAAGTTGGCAGGTGTAACATTGACAATATCACCCATCCAGTGCCATTTTGTTTATATTGTTACAGCATCAAAAGCCATGAGTCACAGGGATAGGAAAAGAGGTTCTTTACTTTGCCGTTTTCATATAGACTGTGGGCTTCTTATGCTTCTTGTGTAGCACACAAGTTCAAGACACGTTTACGTTTTGCATCACGTTAGTTCACAACATATTTACAATTTGCATAACGTAAGTTCACATCATGTTTACATTTTGCATCACGTAAGTTACATCATTTTTACATTGTGCATCAAGTAAGTTTACAACATATTTACATTTTGCATCACGTTAGTTCACAACATCCTTACAACCCGAATTACAAAAGTTCACAATCTCTATACAACTTTCACCACATAAGTTTACTTCAACCTTTCAACTTGCACCACACATGTTCACCACCTTGGTTCAACTTGCACCACATAAGCTCACTCCCGTTGTTCAATTTGCATCACATAAGTTCACTCCTGTTGTTCAATTTGCATCACATAAGTTCACTCCCGTTGTTCAGCTTGTACCACATAAGTTCACCCTCGCTGTACAACTTACGCCGCTCAAGTTCGCAACTTGCTTACATCTTGAACCACACTTAACATGTTTTTTTTGTTTTTTTTCAAGATTTGTCCCAAAATTTTATAACCACATTTTAATTAAAATGATATTCTCCCATATTACGAAACATCTAAATCTAACCAGCTTCAAATTAATTTAACGCTCCATATCTAGACTGCAACCGCCTAGTAGTGTCAGCCGATAACCAGCTGCTCTGCGGAACAACTGCATTCTTTCAGTTATTGACGATTGTTGTTTCAACTGTGTACGTGCAAGTTAGTTTACATAAAAGTAGAAATATTTGAATTTTGTAGAGTTGACTGCACATCTGTAGCGGTTAATAAGCTACAGAAGCAATTGGGTAGAACACATTAGTGTAACTGAAAAAAGGTAGAACAACCATGTTAAGATATGTATAGCATGCGTAAAATAATCAAGAAACGTCTGTCGAGTT
>CAJHNH020001331.1:125000-160000 GCA_905116865.2 Candidula unifasciata
GGTCGGTGTTCGAAACTGGGCGGTTCCCCGGGGTTCACCCAGCCTCTAGGTAATATGTACCAGAGTTAACACTCTGCGGTAAATGGAGGAACGTCGCTGTAGCTACGGAGTTGCTTGCGGACGGCGACACAGGCGGACAGTTTCTTATCTGCTGTCTGTACTGGTGGCAGAGCACTTATGGTTTATAACCGTGTGCAATGACGCTGGTTCACATCTCCCGACTTTACCTTTTACATTTTATTTTGAAGATGGACAAAACTTTTGGAAGTGACTTTAGACTCCTCTATGCTATCCCAGGCGCCGAAATCTGCAACCGGAACTCGCTGAATAATGTACACAACAGCACAAGGACCGTCTTTACTTCCGTGACATTACCTGGTACCAGTTTTAGGCTAGTTCGACCTGTGAGCCAAGGTCCGTGTTAATTCAAACCCAAGACCTTTTGGCCCGCAGAGGAGTACAAAAACACACCAAAAGATACCATATTTTTAATATTTAACTAATAGAAACCAGTTAAAACTATTTAAACACACACATACCACACACCCACACACACACACTCGCACACGCGCACGCGCGCACACACCAGTATTGTATCAAAGGGTTACCCAACTGTCTGGAAAGTTTACGACAATCTCCCCATTAAATTGAACATTCCATTAAACTTACTAGGAAATTTTCATTTCTCCAGACTAATAGTACATTTTTTAAAGCATCCATTTTATATATTACATTTATCTATGTCGCAAAAAACACTAATTTACTCATAAATTTTTTAAGAGATGGATGTTTTCGCAGTTATCTCTGCGTGCGCTCTAATGGTTTTTAATGTTTTATTTACCACTGTACTTTGTGGTAATTTCATGGGACTGATGATAAAATGTTTGGTCTTAACACAACTCACAATTACTTGCTGTTATTGTTTAATGTCGTTGTTTTTCTCGTGCAGAATGAATTCCATGAAACAATTTAGAAAAGACAAAGAAGACAACAGGCGTTGAGTTGTGATTTCACAAGTTTTTTTGTCTTCGATGTGTGTGAGGGCAAATTATGCAAAATGTACCTCTCTACAAATTCATTTGGGTTTAAAATAAATATTTAAGAATAATTTAGCGACGAGAATGTGAAAAAAAAAAGCTTTTCTAGAAGTATTATCCTTCAGAAGAGCTGCAGAAGTTTTAAAGAAAGACAGAATATGAAATCAGATGAATGCTAGAAATAAAGCCAGTCTTGCAGGTTATCTTTTTTTGCCTTTCTATCCCCCAATGGAGCATAGGCCCTCAACCAACTCACGCCAAGTCGTTCTATCCTTCGCCATTACATGGAGCTCTCCCCATGTCCTTCCCATCTTTCTAATTTCATTCTCCAGCTCTCTTCTCCGCGTGTTTTTTTTTTTTTTGCCTTCCTTTATTCATATGGCCCTGTGAGTTCCAATGCAAAGACATTCTAGTTATGCTGTTCTCCTGTTTTCTCAGTGTGTGTCCTATCCAACACCAGCGTCCTTTCCTCACACTGGAGCCTGTTTAGTTCTCTTCCAAAGCTCTACATTAGTTATTCTATCATACCATTTAATTATTCCTTCTGTTCTGCGCAGGCACCAGTTAATGAATGTCTGTAATTTATTAGTAATTGCCTTGGTTGTTCTTCATGTTTCCGCCCAATACAAAAGTACTGATTTGACATTAGAATTAAACATTTTTAGATTAGTATTTCTTTTAATTTTTTTTACCTCCACAATTTCCCTAATGATGTGAAAGTCCCTCTTGCCTTTTGTATTCTTATTTTAATATCTCTGTCAGTTCCTCCATCTTTATCTACATTACTGCCCAAATAGGTGTACGACTCCACGTCTTGGAGTGGGGTGCCATTAGGAGAAACCACATTACTATTTGCCTGATCTATTCTCATTATCTTTGTCTTTCCTTTAGGGATTTTCAGACCAAGCTGCTGTGATCTCGCATCAAGTATATTTAATTTATCTTGCATCTGATTCCGTGAATGGGACAGAAGAGAAATATCATATGTGAAGTCCAGATCGTCAAGCTGTTTTGTAGGGGTCCATTGAATTCCATTCTTGGTGTTAGCAGTTACTGTTTTCATAATCCAGTCTATAGCCATTAAAACTAAGAGAGGCGACAAAAAACATCTCTGTCGCACACCTGTATTTATTTCAAATGTATCTGTTAGCTTTCCCTCACGAAGAACTCGACATTTCATGTCTTTTTATGTTGCCTTTACTAAGTTAATAATTTTCTGTGGGATTCCATAGTGCCCCATCAATTTCTAGAGAGATTCCCTATCAGTGCTGTAAAATGCTATTTCATGGTCTATAAATCCAATGTAAAGTGATGAGTTCAGTTTAATGCTTTGCTCTATTATAATACGTAATGTCGCTATCTGGTCAGTGCAGGATCTGTTTGACCGAAAACCTGCCTGTTAATCTCTTAGCTTTTTATCAATAGCATCTTTTAATCTATCCAAAATAATTCTGATTAATATTTTTCCAGGAACTGACAGCAACATAATTCCTCTATAGTTTTCACACTCTTGTAGATCAACTTTTTGGGGCAGTTTTACAAGATATCCTTCTCTACAGTCTGCTGGTGTTTCTTTGGTCTCCCAGACGTTACTAAATAATCTATGCAGCAATTATGTTGATGTGTTTATGTTGGCCTTAATGACTTCAGCTGGGATACCATCTGGATCTGCCACATTTCCTTCCTTGAGAAGATTTATAGCTTTTCTAATTCCCTTTTTAGATGGTATCTCACAGTTAATATCCAGTTCCATTTCTAAAGGCTGGATATATGGGGGAACCTCTGGACCTGGTCTATTTAGAAGCATTTCAAAATATTTTATTCATCAGTCCATTCGATCTTTAGTGTTAGTAAGTACCTTTCCTTGACTATTTTCGATTGATCCAGTTGGCTGACTATATTTACCTACTAATTTTCTTGTGTTACTGTAAAGTTCTCTGATGTTTCCTTTTGCTGCTGCAGTTCCCGCTTCTTGTGCTAGATCATTTAGATATTTAACTGTATCTGCCCTTATACGTCTCCTAACTTCTTTATTGGCTTCTGTGTATTTATCCTGAGCTCTAGTTTTAGCAGATCTAGTTTTACTATTGTTTAAGTCTGCCTTTTTACTTTTTTTTCCCCAATCAATTCAATGGTTTCTGGTGTTATCCACGCGTTATTTTTGCGTTCTTTCTTGCCAAGAACTTCTTCACAAGATTCATTCCGGATTCCTTTGATCTAATTCCAGCAGGCTTCTGTGCTGACATCTTCAGCTAACTGCTGCAACATCTGGTACATATTAGAAACTGTAACTGAAAACTGTTCCTTAACTTCTTTGTCCCTAAGATAACCTACATTATATTGGTTTCTATGATTATAAGATGTTATATATCTCTTTCAAGTTTCAACATGATTTTACTTACCACCAGGAAATACATCGGCACCTTTGAAAGCCCTAACATCGTAAAGGGATGATCTAAACTTTGTTGTTAACACATTGTTGATCAATTTGATTAGTTGTCTTATGGTCTGGTGATTCCCATTTTGCCTTGTGTATTCTTTTATAGGTAAAAATTGTTCCACCAATAACATACTGGTTTACTGCACACAATTTTGTGAACAATTCTACATTTTCATTCATTACTCCTAGACCATGTCCTGCTATAATTTCTTCATAACCTGTGTTGTCTGATCCTATCTTAGCATTCAGGTCACCCACCAAAATTTTTTTATTGCCCTTTCTTTCATTATTTATAATATTTTGAAGCTGCATGTAAAATTCTTCCTTAACAGATTTACCTTTATCATTTGTTGGTGCTGTATTACTGACATGTTCACCTTCTGTTTCGCTGTTCAAAATTATGCTCTTATTATTCTGGGACTCACAGCTTCCCATTCTATTAGTTGTCTGCTTCTTTCGATAGCATCAGGGCCACTCCTTCTCTGTGGAGCGAATTTTCCTCTGTGTGTCATGAGAACAAAACAGTTTCCCCTAAATTTAGAATACTTGTCGCCGCCCCAGTCCATCTAGTTTCACATAACCATAAAATACTAATTCTATAATGTTTCATTTTCCTAGCTACTTCAATTTTTCTCCCTATCCTTAAAGAACAACAAATGTAGTTTGGAAACCCAACAAGAATGCCCTGGTACTATCATCCATAGCCAGCCACATTGCAACGTTACTACTGGTATAAAGCGAGCGGAAGACCTCGGAAATATGGAGTGATGGCATTAGGAATAACCTTACAGAAATGAACATCAGTCTCTATAGTGCTCATGACAGAGCTCATCAACGAACTTTTCATCTTCCCCCTGACATTTCACTGAGGCACAAGGTAGAACAGAACGAACGAACGAACGAACAAATTTTATTTTTTAAAGGTTACAAATTGTGAAGAAGAGAAGAAGAAGCTTCCTTATCATGACAGAAACGAAATAAAAAATTTGATGACATTTGCGACTGGCTATAAAAAATGTTTAGTACTCTTTTATTAAGGGAATATTTGTCATGTTTTTGTGCAGGATATTGTTTTTCTATAATTCAGCCTTACCATCGTTATCATCCCTATCATCATTATCATCATCTAGTGACATTTGAACTGGTTTAAACGATTATATTTCCCCACATTTGACTTCTTCTTACAAACCATGACAAACTTCTTTGCTGGTCATGTCTTTCTCTTTTTTTTTTAAATGATTTCTTACTCATGTGATCCTCCATGCAACAGTCACAAACTGACGAATACCCTTTGTCTTTGTCTACTTCTACATTTCGCTACAACTTTCCTTTTATCGCGATGAACTGAGTATCATCAGTGTCACCATCACCACCACTATCATCATCATCACAGTTATCATACTCTTTATCAGAAGTATCTTTGCGCCAACATTGTAGGGAACCACGTGGATATACAGTCTGGGAAATGCAAGTGTGTGAGGGAACAATAGAGCAGATTTTCTGGTTACAAAAGTGATGGCTGCGGGACCGCTCGTACTCCAAAGACCACAAACGAACGAATGTTGAAAGAAGAAAAGAGATTAGATGAAATAACATGTATAAGAATGAGTGAACTATGAACTACAAGTGGATCCGGCAAGGAAGGACCACGATCGGAAGAGAACGACATATGTATAATCAGTGTTCTACGCTAACACTTATCATCTACAACTTAAGACATTTGCTGCGGGAGACGAAGCATCTATGGGCATGCCCGGTGAGCTATAATGTCGATTCTTATATCAGTAATCAGCAATCATCGTCACCATCATTAACGTCATGGTGATCTTTCTGTCGTGCCGTTTAAACGAATGTCAGGGCTCGTTGTCAATGTCTCCTCTCCATTCTATCCCCTGTTGTCTGTTCGATATCACAGATGGCCTGGCTGTCTAGCGTAGTTAGCTAAACCGGATTGCGCGGTGACCGGGTGACGAACTCCTTGTGGTCCGGGTTCACTCCCCGGGGTAGGCAGAAAAGCCATATTTCTTCCAGATTTACGGTATTTACAATGGAATCAAGGCCGAAGGTTGAGATATCAATAATACCGAGCCTAAGAGTTAACAACTCATGACTTATGGATACTAAAACAAACAAACAAACATATCACGGATGAAATCCAGACTACTATTTTTGACCTCTATTATCAACCTTTAGGCAGTTCAATGCTTTATTAATATCCTACTCCAACAAGGGGAAACCACAGGTCACGGAACAGTCTAATATTTCAGGGTATGATAGATAGACTGCATGCAGTCGTAGGAACTAGGCTGTATGCAGTCGTAGGACCTAGGCTGCACTATCTCGTAGGACGTGGGTGGGTTGGAGTTAGGGCCAGTTCTAGATGTTTTTGGGTCGTTAAAATCATTAGAAAGCCGGAAAACCAAGTCTTACCCCCCTCTAAAATGTTGGACTGTCATGTAACGTCATCTGGGGTAGGATATTAATAAAGCACCCGCAGTTCTTCTCCTCGACGTCCTCGTTTATGTCAATCGATTTTTTTCTAATGTTTCAAGTTAGTGGCACTAAACACAATGGCATTTCACAACTAGCTCTGTTATCAGCATCTGTTATTGCTACAAGCATCAAGAAACTAATCGCTACTGGCAAGTACTCTTCTTTTGTAGTCACAATCATCAAGATAACCTTATTACTGTTACCGCTGCTTGCGTTAGTCAACATTTGACAGTTGATCTTTGTTTGGCAACATCTCTAGTGATTGCCGTTGACATGTCGTTGCTTAGAAACGAAATTATGGCAGTCTAGTTGGGAAACATTTTATGTTTTCGAGCACGGTGTCGCTATTAGCTAAAAGGAGAGTAAATATTTAAAAGTTTATGTATTGATTTGCTCGTATTTCTGAAGTGTTAAGTTTGATGGGATAAACAAACGAATGATCACAAGCCTGACTGGAAATACGACTGAACTAAAAAAAAAAAAAAAAATGTTGTGCACAAGTTTACAAGTTATCTACACCTTTATGTGTTTGCCTTGTCCAAATCCCTTCGAGCCGGGGTGTCTCCTGGGTGTACACACGCTGATAAAGCGATGAATTTTCTCGATCACTGCAGTTAGGTAGGGGTGGCAAATCGAGTTTGGAACGGGTTGTACTGAAATGTGAGGAATGAAATCGAGTTTGAAACGGGTTGTACTGCAACGTGAGGGGTGAAGTAGAGTTTGCATTTGGTTGTGGTGGTGCAGTTGGAGTGGGGAAAAGGGGAGAAAGGGGTTGGGGTGCTGGAGTTTGAAACTGGCTGTGCTGTAATTGGAGTGACAGAAATATGTTTAGGAATGGTTATGCTGGAGCTAAAATTACTGAATCAAGTTTTGTACTAGTGTAGTGTATGTTTGACATGTGTATGTGTGAGTGTGTGTGTATGGGGGGGGGGATATCAGAAAGAGGTAGAGGAAGAGAATGAGAATGGAGCAGAATAAGTAGAATAGCAGGAAAAGAAGAAAGAATAGCAGGAGGAGAAGGAAGAAGAGGAGGGAAAGGAGGAAGAAGAGCAGGAGGACGAGGAAGGTGAGGAGGAAGAGGAGAATGAAGATGAGGATGACAAGCAGGAGGTAGAGTAGGAAAAAGAACCACAACCAACAGTCAGCAGTACTGGACGGCCCTGTACGATCACGGAAGGGACCATCTGCCATGTTCGGCAATGATCTATAAATCCAGTAAAGTCAAGGTTTTAGAAGCTCATAGGTCTTTGAAGCATGAGCGGCTACACAATCTTCTTGGACATCTCCGACAGAGGGTATATAATAGATATACTTTTGTGCAGCCTCTAAAGTGGACATTAAAGGTGGAAAAGGCTTGGAAGTTGCAGTAAAGAGCAGCAGTAAAGCGTTTGAAGAAAGTGTGAAAGACAGCTCTGAGCTAACTAACAGGAGGAATTGGAGTGCGCGGACAGAGATAAGAACAATAGGATATAGTTTTCTAAGCTCTGTGCTGCAGAGGCAAAAATAAAAAGCAAAATGGGAACATTTGATTCAAGAGACTGGGGGGGCTATAAGACACTGACACGTTCTGGAAGCTGCTCAAGAAAGATCATCCTAGCTTAGTGGGAACAATTCATAGAGATGACGGCATGCTATTGACCACAGAAAAAAGAGAAGAAGGAAGGCTTTCCCGAAGAGGTTCATTTCACAGACTTGTCACAATGATGGAGATATCAGAGATACAGTTAGAGAAGATCTGGCAGCCACCATTAGGAAAAGCATTATGAAGACATCATACAGGTAAGTAAAGTAAAGTAAAGTTCCCTTTTTCACGCCTTTCGGCGCATCGGGCATATGGGCAGAGCGTCCCATATTTTTACAGACCATCAGCACTCTGTGAGTAATGTGGTCAGCATTACGCCGGCTGTCTTTACTTTCCCAGGACATACTCCTGGTACCCATTTTAGGCTGGGTCGACCTACAGGTGGCAGATGTAAAACATGTTCTGAAAAGGGTGAAAGACACTGCGCTCGGGCCAGACGGGGTAACATATTTCCACACAAGGGACATGAGCAATGCAAACCTGGTGGGGATGGCTGCTTGTTCCAACCATAGTATTAGAACAGCCATGAGTCCCACAAAAGTAGATGTCCACCTCCCTGATTCTGGCTGCTAAGCCTCACATGGATCATTCCACGCTCAACGGCTTTAGGATCATAACCCTACAAAACACCTTTGGTAAAGTGCTGGAGAAGATAGTGGGGGGGGGGTGGGGGGGGTAAGCTACAAGAATTTTTGCAATAGATAAATCTCCTTCCACGGGGTTTGGTAAGTTATCGGTCAGGAAAGGACACATGGCCAAATGCAGCCACTTTTGCCTTTGACGCCTGAAAAGGTTTCCAGAGAAATATGATTATTATGGTCTGGAGAGAATGAGGCACCTGGGTGTAACCAGAAGCTCTGACCGGCTCACTACACACAGAGAAAATGCAAGACGGACACATAACCAGATTACAACCATTAGTATTGGAACTCTGCGCTGGCTGCTGAAGATGAGGACGGAGTACACTTATGAATCCCCATTGTGCTTTGATGTCAGTTCTTGACTCAACTCGCCATCTGACTTTTACTGGCACAAAGGTATGTTGTCACTCTGCCATTATGTTCCCCCTCCCCCTTTTCCGTCCGAACGTTACTTCTTTTCATACATTCTTCTTCTCGCAATATCGCTCTCTATGTCCGTCTGTCTGTCTATCTATGTATGCTCAGAATAGTGTCTTTTATAACTGCAGACAGACTCTAAAATATATCCAGTAACTGCGTTTCTTGAACTAAAAGTAACATGATTAAACTGAAAATTCCATCTAATCCTATGTTGCAATGAACCGTTTACAAAACCCTCATTTTTATAATTGATTGAACTCTTCGCCATTTGCAAATCATAGGCTCGACACGGTACATTATTATCAGTTCAATTAACTACAGCATCTTAAATGCTCAAACAACATCTCAATAACATTACGCTATTACGCTAGTATTTCATGTGACATCGCAATCAGGTTACCCAGACATTTTCGATACCTATTTAGTGTTATTTCCTCTCTCACCGTCTAGTTTTGAGAAAATCGCCTCACATATTTCGACGTATCATTAGCAAGTGAAGGAGCAATCACATCAAAATTTGGCACTGTGATTCATTTCATCGAACACGTTGAAAACTATAATTTTTTAGTATTAAAATATATGCTTTATAACAAAACACTAGCAACTGTCACGCTAGAGATTATGCTACTTCCTGTGCATTAGACAACATTATATTTTAATTCATACATGCCATGTGTTAGGGAACTTAGTTCGAAGTAAAAGCAAAGGACCCTTTACGCACAAGAAGAGTATACTAAAATTATTTATATGGACACACACATATCATAGATACAGGTAACCAAATATGCGATTTCATGCGAACATCATACTCACCGTCTTTACTTTGCATAATATTTCCTGGTACCAATTTTAGTGTAGGTTTACGTCGTCAACAAAATCACTTAAAACAAATCACCTTGATGTAGAATCAGTCTGGGACCTTTATTAGTACAGACAAGTAGCTAAATACTGCGCCACTGTGGCTCCTGAAATGCTGGTTACTGATTAAAAAGCCGACACCATAACATACCGGGCATACCAATAGATGCTCACTCTCCTGCAGCAAATGTCTTAAGGTATCAATGCCAATGTTCCAGTAGCAAACTGCTTATGTACTCACCGTTCTCTTCCTCTCATACGCCTCTCCTTGCCTTCCAAACCTAATCCCACCTTCACACATTCTTGCACATTTGATTTAATATAACCTAGCGTCTCTTAATAGTATGTTTTTAAAACTAATATTTAAAAAAATATATTGATATTCTCATACGCATTCCTTTCATAGGAGAATTATGAGGCGGTTAGTGAAATGTGATCAGTGCAAGTTAAGGAGAAGAAAGGGGAAGGGGCGTGTGGGAGGGGGACAGAGAGACGGTAAGGGAGAGAGTGAGAGAGAGAGAGAGAGAGAGAGAGGGTGAGGGAGAGAGAGAGGGTGAGGGAGTGAGAGGGTGAGGGAGAGAGAGAGGGTGAGGGAGTGAGAGGGTGAGGTAGTGAGAGGGTGAGGGAGAGAGAGAAAGAGAGAGAGAGAGGGTGAGGGAGAGAGAGTGTGAGAGAGAGAGGGTGAGGGAGAGAGAGAGAGAGAGAGGGTGAGGGAGTGAGAGGGTGAGGGAGAGAGAAAGAGAGAGAGAGAGAAAGAGAGAGGGAGACACAGAGAGAGAGAGAGAGAGAGAGAGAGAGAGAGAGAGAGAGAGAGAAGAGAGAGAAGGGGGAAGGTTTGTTTCTTTCCAACTCTTCACTTCCAGTGATTCCATTGTTTTGACCGACTACGAGAAAATTACCGCGGACCCGCACTAGTTGAACTACAGACGCCCTGTGCAGTAAAATATAATACACGAAAACACGCATCACACATCAGCGACCTTTACGCTCACTGACTCGCCGGTAGACGACTTCGTCGTCGGTTTGAACAGTATTTGGGTCTCTTCTTTGATCGCATCAACACTGCAGGAGTCTTTTTCAGGGCTTTTGGTGGCATGCAGTGTTAAGCCATTTTAAATGATAAAAAAAACCTAGTCACAATTATAACTTAAATCTCCCTTGAAACACGATTCCCACCCCCCCCCCTCCCCCCAGCAAAGCACCTACGTGACATGGAGCACAAACTCTCTAAGGACATTTGTCTTTTCGCTCTCAGGCCATGCAAAAACTGGATAAATTAGGGGGGGGGGGGGGGGGGGGGGGGAGGTTGAAATCGATTCAGAATTTTTTATTTGGACAAGGTGCGGTTCATCTGTTTGGTGGAGTAGCTTTCACTGATTGAATGCAGTAGATGAAATTTTAATTTATAAACCGAGTCTATGAAAGTCCCGTGGTATAGCGGCTAACCGCTCACCTGTGGGTCGGAAGGTCGTGTGTGCAGGTCCTGACGGAGCGGCAATGTTTAAAAATGAATGAGCTAATAAAAAACCCACTAAGCTGGAACTAAAACAGAGATATCACAACCGCAAATATTATTTTATCCAAGATAATGTGAGTGATGTGGTCACTGGGGTAAAATTGTACGGCAGTGACAAACCTGCCGGCTGCATCTAGTTAGATGGAACTGTTGACATGAAAATAGACCAGCTTGGGAGCCTCATTGTGGGTGTTCAAAGATGTGCATGGAAACGACCTTCTAAATTATTGCTGATTTTCACCAGTCTGTGTTATGTTCAGCTGCAATAATTGCGGATTTGTATTTAATGAACATATGGTATTTGAAATCATAGCGACAGTTATCATCATTATTTTCATCATCACCATCATCTTCCTGCCATGTCACACAGAGCTGTAGTCATTCCTCTATTCTGTTCTTTGTTATGCGATTCTTTCTACTTGAGGGATCGAACGCCTTTTTTTTTATCAGCGTTCGTTTAGGGATTTCACATTCAATTTGCTGTCTATTTAGGCAACACTGTGGATAATCAAGGGGGTCCGCCTGGTCTCGAGGCACGGTGTCCACTTCGAGTGCTTTCCCGAACCAGGAACCACGACCTTCCGATCCGCAGGCGAGGGTCTATCCGCTACACAACGCCAGCAAACCTCCGTTTATGGAGACTGAATTTATGTCATTTTTTTTATTTTTGATATTTATTCAAATTTTTTTTTTCAGTATACTGGTTATCCCCAGGTTTTGAGGTTTTAAAAAACGGATCAGCATCATGGCACACGGGTAGTAACCCATAAGAGTTCCGGTTTTCTTCTTACTCAAGTCTAAGTCCGAAGAAGCTCAACACAATGCACAGGCTCTGTAGCACTGGCGAGGGTCCTGAAATACTTCAGGTAGATTTTCAACCCCTAAATTTTGCCCTGGCTGCACCGTTAGGCTACTCTTTTCGATTTTCAACTGCTAAGGGATTTTTTACGTGCGCAACAATGCACACGGGAGTCCGATCCCACTACCCAGAGACCAAGAGGAATTACTAGAAGTCAAAGTCTACGTGAAAAAAAATTCAGCCCTTAATTGGGATTGATTCGGTTAAGATCAAATACATATGAGAGGTAACAGTCAGTCATTGATAACTATTTATGTGTAACGAGAAAGGAAAAGAGAAAGAGAAGATGAAACATAAGATGATTTGGAGCACAACAAGGAAGAGAATGATAAAAACGAGAGGGGTGGGGGAGGGGGAGAAATAGGAAGACACAGAAGGTACAGATAAAGAAATAAATGAAATGACTATGATAAATGGGATGAAAAATCAGCACACACACACACACCTGAGCGAGCCAAAAACATAGTGCCAAAGCCATGTTTGTGTGTAATGAAATAACAGAAACGACTGGGATAAGGAGGATGAAAAATCAGCACGTACACCTGAGCGAGCCAAAAACATAGTGCCAAAGTTATATTTGTGTGTTTGTGGGCCAAAGCACTGACCTCGGATAGAGTCAAAATGTGTTCGGAAATTGTCTTCATGGGCCGAATTGTTCGTGACTAGAGACGTTCGTTATACGAGGCATCAATGTATTTACTGCCTGCATTTATCACGTTTTATGGCAGTGCGGCACAGGGAAAAAGAAATAGACTAAGTCTGGGAGTTCAGGAACGGATGGCTAGTGCAGTCGTCACGCACTGTGCAGGTTGATATATATTTTCCCCATAAATATTACGGGGAAAAACTCTCATCACCATACCCAGTACTCGAGACTTGGTCCTAGGAGCAAAACCCGAATTCCTAATCATCCCCCCCCCCTCCTCTTTTGTGTGTTTTCCAGAGGCCCAGTATGTGTGTGTGTGTGTGCGAGTGTGTGTGTGTGTCTGTGTGTGTGCGTGCGTGTATGGAAAGGGGGAGGGACAAATAAATACCAACTGCCTCCTTAAAAAGCATGTCGTAGGAGTCGATTAATTCGGGTACGGCGGGTGGGGGTGGGGGCAATTCTTTCATAGTTTATTTGCCCCAGGAGCAAGGACCCAACAGTCTGCCAACAATTAGGCCAGATCTGTAAAACGGGTTTACACGCACAACTTAGGTGATTGAAGAAAGCTAAAATACAGATATGGACAAACAATCAGGACTTTTCGCCGAGGTAAACACGCAAGAAAACAACGGCTTGTATAGCGGCTCCTGGAAAACTCAATATACTTCGGCCAAATGAACTACCATGATGGTTCGGAGAGAACAGTATTGGACCCGTAGAAGGAGAGGCAGGGATCCACTGCCCAACCGGTGGACACGGGATATTAAGGACATCTTAGGTATGACAATTCATCAAGTAGGAAAGCGGGCAACTGACCTTATGCACTTCCGGCGTCTCATGATGAGAGCGACGTTCTACAAAGCACCTGATACAAAATGATGAACAAGGACCGATGATACTTAAACATACTAGGCCCTCGCTCGAGGGGATGGGGATGGGAGGGGGGGGGGCGCTTGTTGGGTCTTAACACTTTTTCAGGTGAAATAGTAATATTAATAACAATAATAACAAAAATAACAATAATATGCTGAATGGCTAACAAATACAGTATAAGAAGAAACTCCACAGGGGAGCATGTACAGCAGGAGTCTACCAATTGTCAGTAGAAGTAATCTCTCGTCGACAAATGTTTCGGCCCACGAGCTCCTAGACATTCTCAGAGAGTGGGCCCACCTGAGTTCATGAAGCTCAGGGTTGGTTTCTCCTGCTGCAAGTATTGACGGTAATATAAACAGTAACGCAGCCAAAACTTCTATACAACATGATTGTTCTTTCAATAAAAAAAAGGGCGGTGGGGGGGGGGGGGGGGGGGGGGGGGAGTGGTCAGCTCGAACATTCCTTTCATAGAGTTTGTGGGTGGTTGGGGCGGAAAGGGGAGGGGGAGAGGGGTAAATGGGGGTGTTAAGATGCCTCAGCTCCATCGTTGTGGCACTCGTGATAATGATGATGATGGTGATGATGAAGCAGATCTTTTCTGCAGAAATGTCTTAGAGAAAACAAAAATTTAAGTATTTTCATAAATGAATCTTTGTACAAAAACATTACATTAATCATTTTATAGTTTTAAAAAAAAAAATGTTTAAAAAAAATCGGTTCATCGCTTAAATAGCTTTTAGACCTCAAATATATCTAGGCTGGAATTGAGAATACATTTATTTTTTATCTTTTTAATGCATATTTTTTACGAAAACCACAAGAAGAAAATATATGTTATTCGCATAAAAGTTTGAAAAAATAATTACCTTGGGGTAAATTTTAGTTGTTTTAATAATGAAAAAGTTGTTTATTTGTAACAAAACTCGGACCAGAAGCTTTTAACATCTAGAGAAGCCTCTGACTGCATCATCTAAGTAATGTTTTAAACAATATTTTATCACAAGAAGTATACTTGTAGAGAAAAGTTTAAATATTACTATCACTTTCTCCTTTAAAGTCAGAGTACATGTCCCTGAGAGGAGAGGAATCAACAGTCTGTATACAGTTTAGCCAGATCTGCAAATCGGATGTGCACGCAGAACTTAAGTAATGGAACAAGACCAAAGTCCAGAAGTCCGCAAATTGGTTGAAACCACAGGTCTAGAAAAACACTGACAAACATCCATGGAAACATCATTTGTACAGCTAACTTAAACAATAGGAGCCGTTGTGGTGAAGCGGATAGATGTTTCCCTATGAAACGGAGGGTCGTGGGTTCAGGTCCTGATGGAGCCAAACGTTTAAAAAAAATGACTTTCTCGCCCCAGGTCGACCGAGTCCTAAAGGGATTCCAGGTAAAGTCCTGTGAAGTAAAAGCGGCTTGCGTGATGCTGACCACATCACCCACCAATTAACAATTCTTCTTCTTCTTCTTCTTCTTCTTCTTCTTCTTCTTCTTCTTCTTCTTCTTCTTCTTCTTCTTCTTCTTCTTCTTCTTCTTCTTCTTCTTATTCTTCTTCTTCTTCTTCTTCTTCTTTCTCCTCCTCCTCCTCCTTTCTAACCGCCAATGAAGTAAATGCTCTCAACCAAATCACGCAGTCTTTTTATCCTTATCGCTATCGCATGCAGCTCTCTCCGTGTCCTTCGCAGCTTTTCAGCTTCACTTTCTAGCTCCCTTTTCCTTGTTTCCAGTCTTCGTTCATTTCTTTGGCCTTGTCGGTTCCAGTCCAAATACATTCTAGTTATATTATTCTCAGCGTGCACCTTATCCAATGCCAGGGACTTGTCTTCAACCGTGGGTCCACTGAAACTTGCTATATACATCTAGCCCTACATGACCAGTGGGAGTGGCCGTGGCGATGGCGGCTAGACGCCTGCCTGCGGATCGGCTGGTCGTGGGTTCGCACCCTGACGGAGCCGGACTTTTTTCTAAAACATGAACTCGACTCCCAGGTCGACCCAGCCTTGAGTGGGTACTAGGTGCAGTCCTGGGAAGTAAATGAGGCCGGCTTGATGCTGACCACATCACCCACCAAGTGCCTATTGGTGTATAAAAAATATATAGATCTTTCCCTATATTCCCAAAATGTCTAAAGGTGTGAAAAAGGGACTTTTACTTTACCAAACTACCGATATACCTGAAGACGTGGATAAGGGTCCATTACCTTTTACCTTTTTTTTTAAAACTAAAGCGATAAAATTGATCTTTTTTTTTTCTTAATCGTCCATATCATCATCACCACCATATTTGTCTGCTCTTGAACGTCGCATAGAGCTCGCAGTTCTTTCTTCCACTGCATTTCAAAAATAGAATAACCAAGACGAGACTAATATAGAAACGGAATTACTTTTAGTTTTTTGACCAGATACGATCCTGTTTTGAAAAGCCACACGTTTACTCAAACCCTAAGTAGATGATTTGAAAACTTTGTAGACGGTCTGCGCATGTTTTTATAGAGACATAATTTCACGGTTTAGAAAAGTTTTCACAAACTCTTGAGACATATTTATTTTTGCCGAGATTTGTCTTGATTAAAAAATTGCCTGCCACTTCGAATTTATCAGGTCTTGCAATTGTTGTTTGGTGATATTTCAAAAGGTAAGGATAATGAAGTGAAGCGTTTGGTGATGGTTAGTTTTTTGTGGTCATTCGGCATGATTCTTCCCTTGTCTCACTCTCCCGATATGTATATATATACTAATATAAATATGTAGTCATGTGTGCTGCACCAGCAAGCAAGCTGGTGGCAGGTAATGAGTGTGTGTGTGTGTGTGTGTGTTTTCTTTAACTACGGCGCGTTTGAGAATGCGTGCTGAATTTTAGTAATACAGTGAGATAGTTTTTTGGCTACGGGAAATCCAGTAGCACACATATATCTTCTTGTAGGGAGCCGGCAGTCCGAAACCCAAGTTCAATGTGTCTCCTTCGTGCAAATGAAATGCATGGCTGTTGGGTGAACAGTCGTTAACGAAGGCAGTCAGGTCGTTGTTGCGGCGAGGCTTGCTGGTGGATGTAATGTCCTAAATCCCTTCCCCAGCTAATAGTAGGGTACTGCTGGGGTGATAGTTTATTAACCCTCACATAATGCTTCAGGTCCAAATGAAAACTAGGCACTGCCACTGTTTTGTATGCCGAGGCATACATTTTTGCTTCTGCTAGACTGTGGCCGTTGTTTTTTTTTGCTCCATTTGTAGACTGGAAGTATATATAGTTTCGTTGCCTAGCTTCTGAGTTAAGTACATGGCGTGAAACTGTGAGCTGCGGATTTCATTTGGAATGTTTTTCGACTGACCAACGTGGTGGTGTGATTTGTAGATTGAGAAAATGTCGCGATGCCGGTTGTCGCAATATTGGTGGGGCCATTATTTGATTAAAATTGATCGCCTGTGCAACTGCTGATCTTTTAATGACTTCTGCTACCATCAATGATGCATTTCTAACGTCGGACTGTTTGTGTTAGCACTTCGGATGGCTACCATATGCTTTTAATGCGAGTGTACGCTAGATTTGCTGAGACAGCAGTTTGTCAGTCTTTCAACAAGGGACTGTGATAAACATTCTATGTGTTTTTCGTTGGCACAGGAGCAGAGCAAAGATGGGGTGACCCGTTTGGTGGAATACTTATGCATGATAAGGCATACGTGCTTAGGGCCTCATGAAAGGAAAGCGAGTACAATTTAGAGAAGTGATTTAATCATAACAGTGATGCAGAGGGAAGTGGCGAGGGGTTCTGGCTTAGGCTCAACACTGAAAGAAAGGGCACATTCTTACTGGCACCATTGGTATTGGAACTATGCGCTGGCTGCTAAAGATGGGGACCAGGCGCTTATGGGAATGTCCCGAGTGCTGTGATATCGGTTCTTGAATCAACTTAACTCAACTCGATGCTTATTATGAGCCAGTTTTTATATATTGAATGTGTTTAGCCACGCCTTTGAACGAACAAGTGCACTTATTTCCCCTTGTCGTCGACGGGATACCGATTGATAACCTAATTTATCGTGTTTGAAGATCTATCGTACTTTTGTTGCTTTTTTTTTTTTTTCAACCACACATTTAAAAAAAAAATAATTAAGCATTCTCAAGAGTTTCGCACTTTTCACAAGGATTTAAAAAACAAACTCTGTGTGATAACATGTTTATGAGCGTGAATATTTTAAAATGCCTTTTGCTTTAACTATGATAGCTTGTTTGTATGTTCTGTTTTAAAGAAATAAGCAATATTGTGTAGGAATCACTTAACTAGTAAATAATTTCTTCATGATCTTCAAATTTGTCATCAAATTGTCCCAAGTCGGGAAGGAAGTTTCAAAACAGGTTATGACCTCTTTCGAAGTCAGTTTGAGACTGGGTCAGGGACACCGTGTAGTGACCCCAGAGTCGATTGTAGCCGTTTAAGATCGACTACTCCACCGATATACTTGCACGGCTGACAGGCATGCATCACTTTAAGTAAAAGTAAAGTAAAGATCCCTTTTCACGCCTTTTGGCGTATCGGGCATGTGGGCAGAGCGTCCCATGTTTTTACAGACCATCAGCACTCTGTGGGTAATGTGGTCAGCATTACGCCGGCTGTCTTTACTTTCTCAGGACAGCCCATCCTGGTACCCATTTTAGGCTGGGTCGACCTGCGACGTCCCATACCACGATAAAAATCCACGCAGCCTGCAGTGGGTTTCAATCGCGGTATGCTGGCTTACGAGTCGGACACGCAACGCCTTAGCCACGGACGCCGCTATGCATCACTTTACTGATCCTTTATTAATTTTTATTTTTTATTTTTAATGAAATTTGTATAGGTTACACGCTTTCACCGATAAACAGAACGCTACTCTTCTTTAGTGCATGTCAAAAATGGGGCGGCCATCTTTAAATTTTCGTTATGACGTCACCGCGATCGTCCCCATCGTAATATCAAGTTCTTAACAGACTCTGTTGAAATCCTTAACAATACTATCAACAGGTTACAACAGGTTATTACAAGGTTATCAATAGGTTCTTCAAAATTGTTACTTCTTTCTTTGAGTACCGATCAATACATTTTCTGTTACTTTAATAATACATAACAGGTTAGAAGACTTGTATAATCTTTTTTAGTTTGTGTCACACTTTTAACGTCCTCATTGGATGCCCCTTTGTATTTAAGTCTTCATTTAATGCCCCTATGTATTTAGGTCTTGATTTGATGCCCCTATGTTTGTAAGTCTTCGTTTGATACCCTTATGTATTTAGATTTTCATTTGATGCCCTTATGTATTTAGGTCTTCATTTGATGCCCTTATGTATTTAGGTCTTCATTTGATGCCCTTATGTATTTAGGTCTTCATTTGATGCCCTTATGTATTTAAGTCTTCATTTGATGCCCTTATGTATTTAAGTCTTCATTTGATGCCCTTATGTATTTAGGTCTTTTTTTGATGCCCTTATGTATTTAAGTCTTCATTTGATGCCCTTATGTATTTAGGTCTTCATTTGATGCCCTTATGTATTGAGGTCTTCATTTGATGCCCTTATGTATTTAAGTCTTCATTTGATGCCCTTATGTATATAGGTCTTCATTTGATGCCCTTATGTATTGAGGTCTTCATTTGATGCCCTTATGTATATAGGTCTTCATTTGATACCCCTATGTATTTAAGTCTTTATTTGATGCCCTTATGTATTTAAGTCTTTATTTGATGCCCTTATGTATATAGGTCTTCATTTGATGCCCCTATGTATTTAAGTCTTTATTTGATGCCCTTATGTATTTAAGTCTTTATTTGATGCCCCTGTGTATTTTGGTCTTTATTTGATGCCGCTATGTATTTAATCGCCATCGTCATTTCAGTCAACCAATAACTAGTTATAGTATCTACATCTTCTTTATAGCCAATGTAAGTAAAGTAAAGTAAAGACCCTTCACCCGGCCTTTGTTGTATATTGAATATAGAGCTCATCTTTTGCAGAACGTCGCTCTCCCCACTGTCTGCCCGAAAGAAACTCGTCTCTCGCCAGTTCACCGACATCGTGAAATTCAAGGAGTCACTTATATTGTGCTCCTCTTTGTACTAATCGATCCTTCCCTACTTTCCTGGTACTAAGCCTTCTGTTATTTTTTAATTTTTGTTTCTCCATAGCGCTTGTTAAGACAAAAATAATTCAGCTTCATAAATAAATTCCTATATAGATCAATCTAATTTCATGGACCAATCGCCACTTGGTGTGTATCCCCGAATAACAAGACTTTTTTTTTTAAATCCGAACTCTCAACTTTTCGGTCTCTGGACATTCATGTTAACTAGGTTTTCCTTTCCCCACAATACTTTATCATCATTTAAATCGATTGATTACGTAGTTTTATTATCTTCTTCTTTTTCTTCACTTCCTCTTTTAACGCTGTGGGTGTCGAGGGAGGTATGAGGTTCTTTTTCTAGCTCTTCTGGCCGCCCCGACCATAGGCACACCGTGCTGTTGTAGAGTTTCTCTGATGTTATCCTTCCATCTTGTTCTTGGTCTACCTTCTTACGTCCTTCTTCTCTTTCCATGTATGCTTTGTATGGTATGGTGTCACAAAGCATTCTCTCTAAGTGGGCAAACCATTTCACTTGCTGTCTTCGTATGTAATTTAGAATTGGTTCTGTGCCGAATTTTTCTCTTATGATCTCATTCCTGATCTTTTCTCTTATGGTCACTCCTACAGCCCTTTATTATCTTCACCGCCATTATAATTGAGCAATTACGTAGTTCTAATATCCACACCCTATTATAATTAGGCGACTCCATACTTATACCATCTACACCCCCATTAAAATTGGGCGACTCCATACTTATACCATCTACACCCCCATTATAATTGGGCGACTCCATACTTATACCATCTACACCCCCATTATAATTGGGCGACTCTATACTTATACCATCTATACCCCCATTATAATTGGGCGACTCCATACTTATACCATCTACACCGCCATTATAATTGGGCGACTCCATACTTATATCATCTACACCGCCATTATAATTGGGCGACTCCGTACTTATACCATCTACACCCCCATTATAATTGGGCGACTCCATACTTAGACCATCTACACCGCCATTATAATTGGGCGACTCCATACTTATACCATCTACACCGCCATTATAATTGGGCGACTCCATACTTAGACCATCTACACCGCCATTATAATTCAGCAGCTATTCAGTTTTATTATCTTCACCACCCCCCCCCCCTCGCCCCCCTCCCATTATAATTTAGCAACTAAGTAGTTTTATTATCTAAACCCCCATTATAATTCAACAGCTACGTAGTTTTATTATTTACACCCACATTATAATCAGCGAATACTTAGTTATATTATCTACACCAAATTATAATCGGGCGACTCGTACTTTTACCATCTACACTCCCATTATAATTCAGCAACTACGTAGTTTTATTATCTAAACTCCGATATAATTCAGCAGCTACGTAGTTTTGTTATCTAGACCCACATAATAATCAGCGAATACTTAGTTATATTATTTACACCAAATTATAATTGGGCGACTCGTACTTATACCATCTACACTCCCATTATAATTCAGTAACTACATAACTACATAGTTTTATTATCTACACCCATATAATCAGCGAATACTTAGTTATATTATCAACACCGCTATTGTTATCAGTGACGAAGTTAGTTGCGTATTCTTTACAGGACGTTTCCAAACTAACCCCAGCAATTTTTTTTTTGCTGTTGTGGGTTATACCGGAAAGTTTTACGTTCAGTAGTTTGCCATTGCTTTCTGAAAGGTCAGCGCCTGGTGCCATTGTCGAAACCAACGCAAGACTAATCGTCCGCAGTTGGAATCGAACCCTGCACCCCGGTATTACGAAGCGCGTTCGCAACGCCTAAGCCACAGATGCTAACAGGTAGTTTCTAGTGTTTTTAGTGTTTCTCTATATTGTCTCACTCTTCTATATATCTCGCCTTCACGAACGTTTGTCTCCTGTCTTGTCTTTCTTGTCTTCAGTTCCTCTCTCTCTTCGTTTTCATCTCTCTGTTTAGTACTTCACGTTACTACCTCTCTCTCCTCTCCCTTTCATATTCCTTCATTTTTTTTTTATTATATGACATTTTCTTCATCTTTTTTATGATCCAACCCCCCCCCCCCCTTTTTTTTTTTTAAATTAATATTACCAGCTTTTCTATCTTACCCTTTTCATTCCCCTCTTTGTTTCTCACCATCTCACCTCCACCAACCCACTCTCTGTTCTCTCCTACAAACCCTCTCTCTCTCTCTCTCTCTCTCTCTCTCTCTCTCTCTCTCTCTCTCTCTCTCTCCAACATCAACTTTGTGAGGTAATTAATTACCCGACGTTCTCCTCGTAAAACTACAAACACGGCCAAAAACATCAACAACAGTTTATGTTTGTAGCCAGAAGTGTTCCACAAATATTTGCCAACGTCTTCAGAAAACCCTGGCAGGTATGGATACACCAGGAGCAGTTAGCTGTAGCACAGATTAGCTAGAGACATTAGGACTTCATAATCTAAAAATGTCGGTTAGTTGCGTATCCTTTACAGGACGTTGCAGAACCAACCCCAACATCCACTGGTTGTTGTGTGATTTTTTTCTAGTCGAATTTACGTCCAGTAGATGCCAATGCTCTCTGGACGGTTGTCCCTCCTGATACCACTGTCGAAACCAACGCAAGGCGCATGGCCCGCAGCTGGGATCGAACCCGGCACCCCAGCATTACGAAGCGTTCTCATCGACTTAGCCACAGAGCAGACTCAGACAGACAATCAAAACAAAAAAGCGAGAAGCTCATTGCATTTCGGCATCCACGTATTGTATTGGCCACAGCACTTTTAAAAGAAACATACACACAATTTTTTGTTCTACCCAAGAACACAAAAAACGAGAAAGATATTAGCGAAGTTTCCAGTTATGTCCCAATAAGTGAATACTTGGCCATTTGCCTCTATAATAGGGTAATAACAAAACCTTCCAATAGGTAAAAGCTGTTTTTCTACAGTCTTGTCTAGACTGTTATTATGTCAAACCATAAAAACACAAGATAACGATAAACGTACAATTTGTTATTGTTGTTGATGGGTTTTTCGATAGCATAAATATGAGAAGTAGGTTAGTGACTCTTCATCTTTGCAATGCAGTAAGTGATGTTACCCAAATTTCACACAAGAATACCTTAGGATTCCACCAATAAATTGACACCTTTTTTGGCATCTGGGTAAGTGAGTAAAGATCCCTTTTCACGCATTTTAGGCGCATCGGGCATATGGGAAGAGCACCCATATTTTTACAGACCAATAGGCACTCGATGGGTAATGTGGTCAGCATTACGCCGGCCGTCTTTACTTCCCCAGGACATATTTCATGGTACCCATGTTAGGCTTGGTCGACCTGCGACGTCCCATGCCACGATAAAGATCCACGCAGCCAGCAGTTGGTTTCGATCACGGTACGTTGGATTACGATGGCATCTGGGCATTGATAGTTTTGAAGCGGCGGCCTTTCCCGTTAGTATGGTGTGATCAATGACTGGCATCTCATGGGCATGGATGCGATCAGTTGTCTGATGCTGTCCTGTGGGATGGCTGCTCACTCTTCCTGGAATGCCTGGAACAGATCACGACCATTGACTAAAGCAACGTTTTGGCGACAAACACGTCTTTGCAGCTCATCCCACAGGTGTTCAATCGGACTTATGTCTGCAGATAGGGATGGTCAGAGAAGGGTTGGAATGTTATTGGCAGTCAGGAACTGCATTGTCAACTGTGAAGAATGGGGTCTGTCGTTGTCCAGTTGAAAAAGATATCTGTTGGCATCCCAAAATGGTAGGACATTTTTTTTGAAGAATTTTACGGACGTATCGTTGCGCATTGAAGCTTTCTTCAATGTGTACCAATTGACTCCTCCTGCGGTAACTAATCATTCCCCTTACCTTTACACCCCCACCACTGTGCAGCAGAGCTTCATCAACACAATTTTGGGCTGAACCTCTATTTCGTCTATGGTAGACCCTACGCCGTCTATCATGACACTGCAACAAAAATAACGATTTTTAACTGAACCAGACACGTCTCCACTGATTGTAACTTGCCCAGGGACTATGTTGGTTGGCCCAAAGGAGTCGATTTTGGTGGTGGCGACGCGTAAGGACAGGTCCTCGGTGTAGTTGTCGAGCCCAAAGTCCAAAATCCTGCAGTCTGTTCCAAACAGTTTGATCAGACACATGATGTCCTGGAGGCAATGGCTGTGCAGTTGGGAAAGCTGTTGTAAACCTGTCTCTAAGCTTACGAAGTCGAAAAAGGCGATTCTCGGCCGCTGCTGTCACTCTGGGTCGTCCAAAAAGCGATGTCGGTCTTAAACTAAACCAATGGCTTGGAACCGGTGCTAAAGTCGACTGATGGTAATCTGATGCACGTTTAGATTTCTGGCAACCTGACTTTGACTTTCCCCCGTGCATGCAATTGGCCAATAGCAATATTCCTCAAATTTATCAATAGAGGCGCCATTTGTGACTGCTGGAAATTGAACTGATCGTTTTGGTGTAGCGTTATCCTTTTATAGGGTTTCAATTGCGTAGGCAGTGAGTAGTGTGTTCACCCCAAACTGTGTTTCTTTCTCGTGCTCACATCGTGAGCTATGCTCACAGATATTATCTTAAACACAACTGACCATTGCGTTGTAACGATTACAAAAACCCACGCAATTCACACCAACATATCCACTGAACATGGTAAACAGTATCTGAGTCTGCTTTTCACATACCCGAGTACGATATGTTATTGACACACTATTAAAAACGCGACATATGATAACTATGCGTTTTTTCTTTTAACAGTATTCATTCATTCATTCATTCAGTAGCATGTCCCTCGCGGAACCTCGCTGCCATAACAACCCTCCGGAAAACCTTCCTATCCTGAGCAAGATGTCCTGCGTCTGATACACCCATCTGGAGATCATCTGCCACGTCCTGCACCCATCTTCTCCTTGGCCTTCCTCTTCCTCTCTTCCCAGGCATATACCCCTCCATTATTGTTCTCTCTAGACTTCCATGACGTTTCAAGTGACCAAAATATTTCAATTTTCTTTGTTTTATTGTCTTTACTAGCCAACCCTCTTCAATATTCAGCTCTTGAAGTATGGATGCATTTGTTCTTTTCTTTACCCAAGATATTCTTAGAACCTGTCTGTAACATTTATATTCAAATGCATTTATGCGCTGTTCCGCTTGTTTAGTAAGTGTCCAGGTCTCACAGGCGTATGTTGCAATGGGAAAGATGTATGCTCTTAAAAATCTGACCTTTGTAATTCTATCTGTACAATTCCATAATTTATTCAGTTTGTTTTAGTCTTTGAAGAGCAATTGATAGTCGCCATTTAATTTCTTTCATTGTGTCACCATTGTTGGTAACCAGTGACCCAAGATATTCGAAATTTTCCACCACTTCCAATCTTTCCTCATTAACATATATTTCCTTCTCCATGGCAGTTTTGTTTGTATGCATTATCTTTGTTTTTGCTATGTTAAGAAATAAGTTATGATTTTCACTATTTCTTTGGAGTGAGGTTAATAAGTTTTCTAAACCATTTTGTGATGTTGATAGTAATACTGTATCATCAGCATACCGAATTTCTGGTATTTCATGACCACCGATGTTTAGGGCATCATATTGTTCCTTGTTTATATCATCTCTTACATTTCTCATTATATTTTCGGCGTACAGGTTGAACAAATGCGGTGACAGCACACATCCCTGACGGACTCCTTGCTTGATGCCAAACCAGTCTGATGTCTCTCCATCTATTCTGACTGCTGCTTGTTGGTCTTGATAGAGCATTTTAATGAGCTGCACTATATGTGATGGAAAGCCCATATTCCTCATGATTTCCCAAAGCTTCTGATGTTGTACACAGTCAAATGCTTTTGAATAATCCACAAAACATAAGAACAGATTTACATTAAATTCTCTACACTTCTCTATTATTACACGCATGTTGAATATATGATCTCTTGTTCCTCTTCCCTGTCTAAATCCAGCCTGAGCTACATTAATCTCTTCTTCCATTTTCTTATGCAGTCTTCTCATTATAATTTTTAGTAGAATTTTACTTGCATGACTGATCAGGGCAATAGTTCGATAGTTTGTACATAATTTCAGGTCACCCTTTTTTGGTATTGGAATGAAGATAGTTCTCTTCCAGTCTTTTGGCCAAATACCATATTTCCATATCTTTTCACATAATGCATGATAGATTTTTTATGCTTTCTTCTCCTCCCGCTTTAATCAATTCAGCTGGTATCTCATCACATCCAGGTGATTTTACCATTTTTCAGGCTCCTTATTGCCCATGAAATTTCATCTAATGAAGGTTCAGGTTCTGCCTCTACTGTTACTGGTTCATGTATATCATTCATATCCTCACTGTCATTCATATCATACATTCCGCTGCAGTATTCCTGCCATCTTCCTAGAATTTGTCTAGATTCTGTTAAAGTATTTCCCAACCTGTCACAAATAACATTTAACTGAGGTTGAAAATTTCTTGTCAATAACTTCATTTCCTTGAACATTTCGTAATCTCTTCCATTTTTATGATGCTGCTCTATTTTAATACAGCAATCTTGTACATACTGATTTTTATCCTTTCTTGTGTACTTTCTTTTTTCTCGTGTTAAAAATTTATACTTCATCCTACTGTCATTGGTTTCTCCTTTCTTTTTCAGTTCCCTTCGTTGTTTTATTAGTTCTAACGTGTATGGTGTGATCCATGGTTTATGTTGCTTAGTCCTGGTGGGTATTAAGTCTTTAGCTGCTGTTATCAAGATATCCCTAGCTTGTACCGCCAGTTCATCAGGTGTCATTTCCTCTTGTACAGACATCAAGACCTCAAAACGGTTCTTCACTTCTACGTTGTATGCATCTGGTATTTTTGTGAGATCAAATCGAAATGGCCTTAGTCCTCGGGTAAGCTTTTTGAGTTTTAATTTCAGATCTGCGTCTAGTAACTGCTGATCTGTATCGCAATCTGCACTTCGCAGGGTTTTTGCAGATGTTATGCTCGATCTCCATCTTCTTTGTATTAAAATGTAATCTATCTGATTTTTGGTAACACCGTCAGGGGATGTCCATGTCAAAAGCCTTCTAGGGTGTTGTTTATAAAGTGTGTTAGCTATTGTTAATTCATTTTCTATGCAAAATTCAATCAATTTGTCTCCTGTTTCATTTCTATTACCAAATCCAAATTTTCCTAAAACGTGTCTCTCATTTTCAGCTCTGCCTGTACCTACTTTAGCATTAAAATGTCCCATTATTATTATTATATCATTCTGATTAATTTTATTTAATGTGTCTTGCAATATGGCATAAAAATCTTCAATTTCGCCCTCCTCTGCTGTTGAAGTTGGTGCATATACCTGCATGAAAGTTATGTTTTTTGGACGGCCTTTAAGTCTGATAGTTAGGATTCTATCACTAACTGGATTATATCCCATAATAGCTTTTGCTGTTGTTTTATCTAAACAAAATGCCACTCCGCTCTGGCCTCTTACATCTCTACCAGAATATACGAAAAAGCTTCCATATTCATTGATAAAATGTCCCTTGCCACTCCAACGATGTTCACAAATTCCTAAGATCTGAATATTTAATCTTTCAATCTCATCACATACTACTTTAAGCTTTCCTTCATACAGACTTCTCACATTCCACTTTCCTATTCGCATTCTGTTTCTTAGTCTGACACAGTGGATTTCCTTGGTAACACAGTCAGGATTAACTCCGTCATCACGATTACTAGTACTGACCCCTGTATCACAATCTTCCCCAGTGTTATCTGATCTGCCTGGCCTGGAGGTCTCGCCACCAGATCTCTTCTGAGTTATGTTTTCTTTCATGATTGTTATGGATTCTTGGTAAAATTTGCAGAAGGTAGTTTGCCGTTGCTTTCCTCCTGAGCAGTGACTATACTAGTCGGTGGCCATAGTCATTGTCTCTACTGATGAGATCATCTGCCTATCGCCGCAGAGTGCAGACCATAACCAACAATACCTGTCGGCTGCTCTTACACTCCATCCACCACCTGCTTCCATGGCTTCACGTAACCCTGATTGGGGGGCTAAACGGGTACTCCACCTTGCCCAAGGGTGTCCTGTAGACTAGCGGAGGAAAGGAGGCGTCTTACTTCTCCTTTGATAGGGGATACCCCTACCCCGCTAACCATTTTAACAGTATAGTTAATATAAAACTACACGTTAAAAGTGTTGTCTCATCAAGGCCACTAACAACACCAGAAGAGACAAGGGTTACAAATGCAAGCATTAGAGAAGAGACAAGGGTTACAAATGCAAGCATTAGAGAAGAGACAGGGTTACAAATGCAAGCATTAGAGAAGAGACAGGGTTACAAATACCAGCATTAGAGAAGAGACAGAGTTACAAATAACAGCATTAAAGAAGAGACAGGGTTACAAATACTAGCATTAGAGAAGAGACAGGGTTACAAATACCAGCATTAGAGAAGAGACAGAGTTACAAATGCCAGCATTAGAGAAGAGACAGAGTTACAAATAACAGCATTAGAGAAGAGACAGGGTTACAAATACCAGCATTAGAGAAGAGACAGGGTTACAAATACCAGCATTAGAGAAGAGACAGAGATACAAATACCAGCATTAGAGAAGAGACAGAGATACAAATACCAGCATTAGAGAAGAGACATGGCTACAAATACCAGCATTAGAGAAGAGACAGGGTTACAAAAACCAGCATTAGAAAGAAAGTTGAAATAAGACCATGTCTGGATTATATAGACAGATACAGAATAAAATGATTCAGTCATTTAGTGAGAATGCAGTCAGACCAAACTGCATGAGACTTTTTACAGCACAACATCTGGGAGGGATGTCGAGAGGAAGACTAGGAAAGAGATGGATAAATGGTGTAGCAGAAACCTGCACAAAGGTGAATAAATTCATCACCAAAACCACCCTAGAAGTGCAAGACAAATACAGAAAACCCCGACACTGGGCTACAACCTAGAATCAGTGAGACGACACAAGAAGAACGAAGAAGAAGAAGAAGTCACAGTAAATTACCCTTTTTTCACACATCTTGGCGTATTTAGCATACAGGGTTCTTGTCAGTGTTTTCCCCTTTTTACCCTACCTCGTCAGCTGCGAGATTTGGTAGAGACTTTTAAGTCGACCAAGCACTAAATGGGTGCCAGTTGAAGCTCTTTGAAGTAAATGCGGCCTACGTGATCTTTACTACAACATCCACCAAGTGTGGTTGGTATAAAATATGTGTCTAGGTATAGAAATATATGTCTAGGTATAGAAAATATATGTCTAGGTATAGAAAATATAAGTCTAGTCCTATTTTTTAGGTTTATGGTTTTGACGGAGGATCAACATCATGGCACTAGGGTAGTTACCCATACATGCTCTGTTCTACTTATGACTGAAGCCTGAGTATGAAGAATCCCAACGCATGCACTAACTCTGTAGCACTGGCGAGGATCCTGAAATACTTTGGGTGGATTTTACACTCCAAATTTAGCCCGCACAGCGCCGAGATACAATTCTTTTTTGACATCTAACTACCAAAGGATTATTTTACGTGCGTAACAATACACACGGACGTCTGGTCTTACTACCCAGAGACCAGGGCAAATTACCAGAAGTCCATGTGAAAAATCCCAACCTTCACCGGGGCCTGAACCCGGGACCTCCAGCCCTCGAGGCGGAAGCTATGCCTCGAGACCAAGTGGTTCCTGTGTCTAGTCTAGCCCACCACGCCTAAAGGAGTGGAGAAGAGTCGGTCATTTTACGGTATTTTACAGACAATTCGCCCCTCGATAGGTAATGAGGTCAACATCCAGCCGGCCGCCTTACTTCCAAGATTTTTACTTGTTACCCATTCAAGACTGGGTCACTGGGATCCAGGGTTTAAAAAAAAAACGAACCGACTCGATGGGGATTTAAACACACTATCTTCGGACCAGAGGCGAACATCTAGCCTCTACACTTCCAAGAAGTATAGCGTTAGACCCAAAGTGGTATAGATCAATCAGCAATCGGTTGTTATGTGGTCACACTAGTCACCGTTGTTTGTATTTCTTGTCATTTTCTGGTACTCATTTTTTTACTCTGGGACAACACGGAAGTCAAAAATAAAATATATAACTGGAGAGAAAATGTTTAGGCATTGTTAAAATATTTCTTACTATTTTAAAATGAATATTTATTTGCCATTCAGCAAACAGATTATTATTAATCAATTTTGTATTATTATTGCACACTTAAAAAAGGTTTCAGCCTTGAGCCTTGTGGTTCTTTACAATTTTTAGGCGGCCGAGGACCCAACCCCCAACCCACAAAATTGCTTTATTGCTCTTTCCTCAACACATCTTAAGATAAATGTCAGTGAAACTTGAAATGTGGAGAAAACAAAACAAAGCACTGCCGATTTCTTGTCTGTGCAAATAGGAGAAAGCAATCTTCAAAAAAGCAAACACTTGGGAAATAAGACGTGGACTGTGATGCCTATACACAAGAAGTCAGCAAGGACAAATTATCGAGATACAGACGACCTATTTTAACAAACTTAACGTTCTTGTGGTGTCTGATAGATGATTTAATTTCCTCGCATCATGACAGTTTGACCGAATTATTGAGTTCTTAATGGAGATGTTATGCCGACTTGAATGGATCAAAAACGCAAGTGAATGAAAGGGAAAAAATCATGAAGATCATAGAAATATACAGAGACACGTGAAAGTTGTTTGAGATGAATTTAGCTATCATAAGTATATAATAAGTATATAATAAGCAGCAAGTTCTTTTGTGATATATGCGGGCACTATGTAGATGCAGCAGTTATTTCCTTGTGGTGTGAAAATTGCTTGTTTTGTTCACCGTCCTTTTTGTCTCCCTCTCTCTCCTGTTTACTAATGCTTCTGTGTTGTTGATGTTGTTGTTGTTGTTGTTGTTGTTGTTGTTGTTGTTCTTCTTCTTCTTCTTCTTCTTCTTCTTCTTCTTCTTCTTCTTCTTCTTCTTCTCTTTTCTTCTTCTTCTTCTTCTTCTTCTTCTTCTTCTTCTTCTTCTTCTTCTTCTTCTTCTTCTTCTTCTTCTTCTTCTTCTTCTTCTTCTTCTTCTTCTTCTTCTTCTTCTTCTTCTTCTTCTTCTTCTTCTTCTTCTTCTTCTTCTTCTTCTCATTCTTCTTTCTTGACTTTCACCAGCTGTAATCATCGGCTGAAAGTTGGGGTGTTCGTCCACCACCAGACTTGAGTCTTGTTCTAGATACCTGAGTGTGGCGCGCCCATCTGTTTCACACGTCTGGCTTTTCTGAAGGCAGTCTTGATTCCTTGTCTTTTAGGCAGATATGCTTCTACCTCGAAGGATGTACCCCCCCCCCACTCACACACAATTAGTCGACTCCTACGACATGCTTATAGGGGAGGCATTTGGTTTGTTATTGTTTTGCCTAAAATTGTGCCCTGGAACCCACAGGAGAAAAACACTGCCTCTCATCGCCGCCTTCTATTTCGCATCCCTCCAAGCCCCTTTCTCCGCCTCTCTCCAGGCTATGCCGGCGTGGTGGGGAATCAACAGACAGACAGATTAGCTGGATTTGCTCCACTAGGTGGTGAACTGATACATTAAAAGGCAAATGTGGTCAGAGCCCTTTGTGAACAAATAACGAAGTCAGAAGAGAAACTAGATTATTATGGGCTGAAGAGAATGATGCACCTGGGTGTGACCAGAGGATTCGGCTGGCTCACTACGCTCAGAGGAAAGGCAAGACAGACATATAACTAGAGTGCGACCGGCAGCATTAGTACTGAAACTTTGCGCTGGCTGCTGAGGATGGGGACAGAGCGCATAAAGAAATTCCCCTAGTACTGTGATGTCAGTTCTTGACTCAACATTCTTACTATTTGCCCCAATCGTAATGTCGTTTCTGCATCATCTCAGCCTCACTTTCATCGTCGTCTTTATCTTGTCCCTCCTCTTCAACCAGTATCACCGATTATTCTGCCCTTTCCTCCTCTTTTTTCTCATCTTCTGCTTCTTCCGTGTCTTCTTAAACTAATAATAACGTTAGTATCAACGTCTGCATTATAGGAGTTACGAACGAACGAACTCGGAATTCCCAAGTCGATTCAGCTTCAGGCGACTCGGCGGCATCTACTGCTTTGACGTGGACCGCTGAGGGATCAACAGCAACAAGCTACTGAACGTAAGTTTGAAGTTTGAACTGCGGATCAACATCATGGCACACGGGTAGTAACACATAAGTGCTCCGTTCTTTCTTCTAACTCAAGTCTGAACTTGCCACAGGCTCTGCTCTGCTACCGGCGAGGATCCTAAAATACTTTTCGATTTTCAACTGCCAAGTAATTTTTTTTTTTAACGTGCGCAACAATGCACACAGGCGTCCGATATCACTACCCTGAGACCATGGGGGGATTACTAGAAGTCCAAAGCCACGTGAAAAAATCCCAGCCCTCACCAGAGATTGAACCAAGAACCTCTAGCACTCAAGGCTGACACCATGCCTCGAGACCACGCAGGCCCTTTGTCAAATCTAAAACTGGCTGTAAAACCACAAAACAGCTTACAAATGATGGGGATCCGTTGCATTGCAACGTTCTAGAAAAGAATTTTAGCTAATTTTACTTCATCAAAAAACACTATCAACAACAGTGACACAATGGCTAGATGGTCTGGCTGCGGAGAAAGTGGTGCAGATTCAACTCTGTAAATTGTCATCCCCTTCCACCAACCACCCTCAGCGCCTTTCTTTTATCATCATCATCATCATCATCATCATCATCATCATCAATTCTCTTTATGCCTAGTGGGACACGAGGCTTCAGAGAGGACTTTCCATGCTCTCCTGTCCTGTGCAATCTTCCGTGCAGTTTTCCATGTCAGAGATGCCACACTCAGGTCACTTTCCATCGTTAGTCTTCATATTGTTTTTGTGCGCCCCTTTTCTCTCTTTCCCTCTGGTGTCCATGTGAGAGCTGTTTTGGCAGGTATACCAGGATTCATTCTCATAACGTGGCCATGCCATTTCCATCTTCTCTTGGTTTTCATACTGTCTAGAGTTTCTTGGTTTGTGATTTAAAGTAGTTTAGTGTTTGAGACAGCCATTTCTCCGGTTATACGGCTAATAGTAAGCCCAGCATAAAAAAGATGATAAAGTGAGTAAAGACCAATATTTGGCACTCAGTATGTGATGAAGTCGACATCACGCCGGTCGTTTTTACTTCCCTGGACTTTACCTAGTACACATTTAAGGCTGAGTAGACATGGGAACCAAGGTTATTTGTAAAAAAAAAAAAAATTACGCCCCCTCTTCATCAGAAATTTAACCCACGAAACCTAGAACCGTAAGCAAGGGAGTATAGTTAGTTAGTTGCGTATCCTTTACAGGACCTTTCAGAACCAACCCCAGCAGCCCCTGGCTTTTGAGTGGTTTCTCTAGGCAAATTACGTCCAGTAGTTTGCCATTGCCTCTGGACGGTCGGCCCACTGACACCACTGTCGAAACCAACGCAAGGCGCATGGCCCGTAGCTGGGATCGAACCCGGTACCTCGGCATTACGAAGCGTTCACATCGACTTAGCCACAGAGCCGACCAGGGAGCATAGTAAAACCTACTAAATGAGTTAATGCGTATTCTTGGCCGAACGGTTGGAACGCTAGGCTCTCAAGCGGAAGACCCAGGTTCGAATCCTGGATAAGGCTGGGGATTTTTTCTGTCGGGGTTCAAAATAAAATCCTCACCTGCACAGTCGTGGCGACAGCACTAGCCATGTGACCGTAAAACCCCAGGCTCAAAGACCCCCTCCCTCCGCTCCCCCCCCCCACCTCCCGCCTACACAGCTAAAGTGATATAATAAAGGCAGCAGTAATTGGAAGTTGGCAAATCAGTGTATCGTTACAGGACAATGAAGAACCAACCAGGTATATTCATTGAAGTATGTAGTAGCGCAAACTACTGGACGTAAATTTGTCTAGAAAAAAAAAAAAAACAACAGACAACCACAAGGGGCTGTTGGGGTTGGTTCTGCAACGTCCTGTAAAGGATACGCAACTAACCTAATGTAGCGACGAAAATAATTGTATGGTTGGGGATCGCCACAACTTGAAGAACTGTATTAAAGTGTCGCGGTATTCGGAAGGTTAAGAACCCCTGCTTTAGAACATTTGTAAGGAAGCAGAGTGCTCCCCCCCCCCCACCCCTTTTACCCTCTTCTCGTCGTAAGAGCCCACAGCAAAGCTCTCTTTGTGTCGGCATCTATATGCCACTTCTCATAATTGAAACTAGGCCACTGACTTGAAAGCCTAGATCATTAACCACTACACCCACCACCATGTCTGAAGGTACAGTAATCGTAAATCTAAAAAAGAAATATTACGATCTCAACTAAAATTATCAATAGTAATCTTATTATTTTCTGCCCATGTTGCAAATATTAATTTTTTTTTTTCTTCCAGCTCCCGCCCTTTTTTCCCCGCATTTTTAAAGTAAACCTGTACAGTAAACCCATTAGTGGTTATCAATTCTGTGGCATTCTTGCGTCTAAATAGCCGCAGGTTAATCGCCTGAGTGGATCGGACAAGCATTCATTATTTATATATGTAATTTATAACTAGTTATATTGGTTAGTGCGGCGTCCGTGGCTAAGGCGTTGCGAGTCCGACTCGTAAGCCAGCATACCGCGATCGAAACCCACTGCAGGCTGCGTGGATTTTTGTCGTGGTATGGAACGTCGCAGGTCGACTCAGCCTAAAATGGGTACCAGGATGGGCTGTCCTGGGAAAGTAAAGACAGCCGGCGTAATGCTGACCACATTACCCACAGATGGTCTGTAAAAATATGGGACGCTCTGCACATATGCCCGATGCGCCGAAAGGCGTGAAAAGGGAACTTAACTTTTACTTATATTGGTTAGTGCCTTGTGGGAAAGCGTGTACAAATCGGAGGCGCAGATGGATCACCACAGTGTGGTGAGATTGATGCAGTTGGGAGTGACGATAGGTTCTGGCAGAAGCTCGAGGCTCAGAGGAAAGGCAAGACGGACGTTTAATCAGAAAGCTACTGGCACCATTATTATCGGAACTCTTTGCTGGCTGCTGAAGATGGGGACGGAGCGCTTATGGGAATGCCCCGAGTGCTGTGATGTCGGTTCTTGAATCAAATCAAATCAAATCATTTCTCTCAACGTTTGGCAGATGTTCGTGTCTATACACAAAAACCCAGGGGCGCAGACACGGAAAAAAAAAAAAAAAAAAAAAAACATGGTGGTTGTGGACTCAACCCCCCTTCCTCCACACCCCTGCCCCGGTAATATTTTATCAAGCTAGGGGAGGGAGCACTCCGGGCTTGATTAGTCTTTAAGAGCGCAGCGATGATAATAACAACAGAATGATTGTTACTACACTAATGCCCGGCTCGCTAGCGCAATTGGCCTAAACTGACTTGGTGGGGACCGGGTGACGAACTATTTGTGGTCCAGGTTCACGCCCAGGGGTAGACAAAAAGATGATACTGCTCCCAGATTTACTGTAT
>CAJHNH020001331.1:165000-177848 GCA_905116865.2 Candidula unifasciata
AACTTCTTTAATACATCTTCCATCTGATGTTATCAAGGTGCCCACGTACCTAAACTTATCAACATGCTCGAAGTTAAGCGTACGAAATAAAAAAATAAAAATATAAAAAAATTGAGTAAATTAACAGTAAAGTAGCCAGTACCCAAGTCGATTTTTATTTCAAAGATCTTTGCTAATGCCATTTTAACAGTAAGTCGACATGAAAGCTCATGTTGATCATAAAGATCCCTCTCGTAAATTTAGTACTCTGTACATACGCCTCGAAGCGGCAAAACACGCGAGTGCGTTCAAATCTGTAGCTATAGTAGGAAGATATGGCGCCACCCCCTTTGGCGGATTCTCATGATGGCACAGAACCAGAATTACATCTCCAGCAGCAATTCATCACCCTCGGCTTCAAGGCACGGCAACAGTTCTGACAGGCATCAACAGGTCGTGATTTCAGGTCTAGGGAAGGCTGTCAGGGCGCTGACATTGTGCAACTTTGGTGCGAATCGCGATTTAACAAATAAACTGGCGTCAAAATTTATTTTTGTTTAGTAGGTTAGCTGGTTAGAATTGGAAAATATCATGACAACTGGAAAGATCAGTGGAAAGAGGGGTAGAGGAGGACCAAGAGAGTGATGCTGGATGAGCAGAAACGATGGCATGGAGGGATATCATCAAGAGAGCTGTTCCAGGCAACCAGGGCGTCTACACCAATTGGCAGGGCACATGATGATGATAATGGTTAGCTGCCACGTGGTCTGTGACACAGTTCCCCTTGTTTTGCTAGGGTCGCAGTGTAAGAAAGTGTGAAGAACACTGGTGCAAACGATAGAAAAGGTCCCTTTTCCCACCTTTTGGTAATATAGGGCTAGAATTTTACTTTATAGACCAGTCCGCACTCTATGGCTGATTTAGCCGTCTTTACTTCCTAGGACTACACCTGGTACCCATTTAAGGCTAGGTCGACTTGGGAGCCAAGGTCATTAAAAAAAAACTGCACTGAGCTTCAGATCTGTAGGCAAGCGTCTGCCTGCTACATCACAGCGGCTTTCTTGTAAACGATAGACAACTTTTTTTTTTAAACACACGATATTACATAATATTTCATCGCAGTTGCCAGTTGCCCTAATGCCTGTGAGTGATGTACAAAGAACGAGGTAAATGCGTAAAAAATCCACACAATGTAAATACCAGAGGTTCTTGGCAATAAACATCCTCACACGTAACACTTACCAACACAACATGACGTAAAATATGATACTGCGGCAAACGATAATTAACATCTTTACTTCAGACTTACTTTAACTAAACAACAGGTGATAAAAAATGAAAGTACAGTGAGTTCGCGAATGCACTCATTTAATCTGATTGCTGAGTAGGGATGCGTGTTTTTGGCAGCTGGGGTTATTCATTGCCTTGTTAAACATCGTTATTTGCTCTGGTGCTTGTATGAAGATGTTTTGTGAAGGTGTTTTGAGTTCCTACCTGGTATATTTTGTCTTTTGCTTGGAAATTATTTGTTAAGGAGTTGTGTTTTCAGAAACGGTTCATAATGTTGGAATATAGTTGGTCTATGTTTCTGTATGTTTTGTGCATATATATATATATATATATATATATATATATAATATATATATATATATATATATATATATATATATATATGTATATATATATATATATATATAAATATATATATATATATATATATATATATATATATATATATATATATATATATATTATACATGAAAGTGCATCATGGACAATTGATATATTAGTGTAAAATTATTTGGAAGCTGCGGAGATGTGGTTTTATAGACGGATAATGAAAATACCCTGAACAGATAAAAAGAGTAATGAAGATGTCTTGAAAGCAATTGACTCACAAAGAGAACAATTGTCAACATCAGATAAAGACAATCTACATTCTTTGGTCATGTATGAGAAAGAGAAAACTAAAGTACATCGTGAGAGTAGGAAAGTTGGAAAGGAGGAGAGGCCGAGAGAAAAGATGTTGGACTGTTTCACATCATGGCATAGAGAATCATCTGTGTCGGACTTGATTAAAAGTACAAGAGACAGAAGGTTGTGGATAGATATAACTACAAACGCCACACGGCATGGACCTTAGGAAGATGATATATGTGTCAATCGACATACTGCTAGTTTTGTGTTTCCACTCATGAGTTTAGCTCTTAGGTCGACACAGTCTTAAATAGGTATTAGGTAACCTTCCGGGAAGTAAAAGCGACCAGTGTGATGCTGACCACGTCACCCATCGAGGTCTCCTAGTCTATAAAGTATTAATATATCCTCATATGTCTTATGCGCCACCGAATAGAAGGGATTTTTACTTTTATATGTATTTCTCTATGCCCCTGTATGTGTCTCAGTTCTTATGAGTTGAGCAGTTATGTGCATGTACACATATAGGCATATACGTATAGATACATTAGCACTCGTTGGGTGTTGTGGTCAACAGCACGCCTGATCACGCAAGTATACTCACTATCTCACCAATATCCGTCACTCGCTTTTTCTGTTGTTAGTTAGCTGCATATCCTTTACAGTGATTCCCAAACTCTGCACGGCGGCACCCCAGGGAGCCACGACCTCTTCACAGGGGGCCGCAAAATATTCGAAGGTACAATAGTTTTATTTGTTTTGATCTCTTGCATGCGAATAGTCATACTTGGGTTATTTCGCCGTGGAATATTTAAAAGGTGCCGCCAGTGAACAAAGTTTGGGAAACGCTCCTTTACGTGATGTTGCACAACCAGACCTAGCAATTTTTGGCTGTGGTGGTTTTTCTAGACAAATTTTAGTGTTAAGTAGTTCGCCATTGCCCCTGAACGGTTAGCGCTCGGTACCACTGTCGAATCCAATACCTGTATTTATAAACGAATACGTAGATATATAATACATATAAACATATGAACAAACATACATACAGACATTCATACATACACACACACTCACACATGCCTACTTATACACACACGCACACACTCACACATGCATACTTACACACGCACACACACTCACACATTTATTGTCACACACAAATACAAACACACTCTTATAAACACAGAAGAACAATAACGCTTATATTCTGCGTTCATAAGAAGATGTAATTGCTTTGTGCCCGTTTACAGCATGGCTGCGATATTTGCGCCTTTCGGCCGATACATCCGACTTCTGCAGACATTTGTTGACTAGGTAAGCTTACCGGGTACCGCAGTTATTTTACCATGTGTAGGTTCTTGGGTTTCATTTTGGGCTAAAAGAATAGTCCCATTACCCACTTACAAGTATATATATTTTAAATGTTCAATTAGGAATCGACACCTCAGCCCTCGGTATAATCCCATAGCTCCGTCTCCATCTTCAGCAGGAAGCGAAGTGTTTCAATTCCGTCGGTACCAGTAACTATCTGATTGTACATTCGCCTCGCCTTTCCGTTGAGTGTTGAGCGTCGGCCATATTCCCTGGTAACTCCTCGCAGCGCCATTCTCCTCAGACCGTAATGATTTGTTTGTGTCTCCGCACCGTTCACTAGCCGCCAAAAGGCCCCTACCACGTATGGCTTGTCATGCATATTTTACCACCAAGTAGAGCAGAACCGACTAGTCTATCAGCCTGTTCGTTTCCCAACGCACCAGCATCACCAGGAGAAGATAGCCAAAGGACGCTAACAACCCGAGACCTCTGAAGCAATTTTGCCACTGCACGGAGCATACCTGTCTCCACCTTTCTCAACATGCTCTATCAGTCAGTTACAATTACGACATGTGTGAACAGCTGATTCTCAGTTCAGCGGAATGCAGAAGTGATTGCCCCCGTCACCATTCTCAAATTAGACCTTGTGGTATCATATGGCAGGCTTTGTTGCACTAAGCGACGTCCATTCACTTCTGCTACAAACCCCCATACACTACGTCTACCTTCCTTGCAAGCCTCTAGTAGTTTGAAGTTTGGGGTTTGAACAACAGATCAACATCATGGCACACGGGTAGTAACTTATAAGTGCTCCGTTCTTCTTCTAACTGAAGTCTGAGTCCAAACAAGTTCTGTAGCACCGGCGAGGATCCTGAGATAATTTGTTTAGATTTTTAACTTAAAATTTTGCCCGAGCAGCGCCGCTAGGCTACTCTTTTCGATTTCCAACTGCCGAGGAATTATTTTTACGTGCGCAACAATACACACGGGCGTCTGATCTCACTACCGCGAGAATAGGTGGAATTACTAGAAGTCCAAGTCCACGTGAAAAAATCTCAGCCCTTACTGGGGATTGAACCCAGAACCTCTAGCACTTGAGGCGGACACCATGCCTGTAGACGACGCAGCTTCCTAAGCGTCTAGTTAAAAATCGACTTATTAAGAATTTGCTAAAATTGGTTGTGTTGGTCCAGATATCGCAGCCTAGCTGTAAACCACGACAGAACATGCCTGTCGCCCTTTTAATTTCCAACGCAGAAAAGGAGAAGATTTGATTTGCTTCCTGCAACAGTTCCCAAAATCGAACTTTCTTTGAATATAGCTGCAGATATTTCCAGGCTATCCAGAGCATTTTGAAGCAGTAGCCGTCTATGGGAAATACAATAGACGGCTCGACGATCTACTTTATGGGTGGGGCCGCGAGGTGGAAAATGGGGGTTGGGGTAAGGGGGAGGAGGAGGGGAGGGGGTGGAATCAATCTGAATTTGTGGCGTTAAAGAAGCTTACATCTATTTACGAACATGTTAAAAAGTTGTGTATTAGGAATTCATTTTTTGGAGTATTTTGTATTTTTGTGGAGTTTAATTATTTGCTGTCCGCGTCTGTGGCTTGCGGATTGTATGTACGGTTTCGCAGTCTCGAAATAGCGAGAGTTTAATGTCGGTTGCAATCAACTTGGAATTAAATGATGGTCGTCGTTGATTCTGATAAAAATACGAATGTTACAATCAACAGACAGCAATGACCTTTGTGGGGTCAGTGGGGGACGTCTGTAGGCCTTGTAAACAAATTAAAATGTCTAAGAAAACCATTTAGGGAACCGATGTGGCGTAGCGACTAGACACCAGCCTGCGGATCAGAAGGTCGTAGGTTTCGTTTCTGACGTAGACTAAATAATTTTTTAAAAATACCTTTTGGCTTCTAAGTCGTCCCATCCCTGAGTGGTTAGCAGGTAAAGTCCTGGAAAGTAAAGGCGGCCTGCTTGATGTTGACCCCATCATCTACAAAATGCGGGTCGGTCAATAAAATAAAGGTCTAGCCCTATATACCTAATTATGCCTTAAGGTGTGGAAAAGGGGGTGTTTCTAAAAACCACACAGCAGTCATTACATGTTGGGGATAGCAGAAAATGGAGTTAGCAGAGGAATTATAGTGTCTAAAGATTAGAAACGGACAGATCTGGCGTGAGTGTTGTCACTTTTCTTTGACAGACAACATCCAAAACGAAGTCAAAAAATATTTAAAAACATCTAAATATGCGTGGAAAACATCAAGAAAAAAAAAAAAAAAAAAAAAAAATAAACATCCACATGGAAAGAGACACAAATTACATAGCAATTGATATGACTTACCCTATAGAATTATGTCCTCATTTTTACTGATGTTTGCCTCACAAGATCCACAGGATAAACCTAGCTTGGATGATGAAGTTGGAGCTTCAGATCAAAAATGACTCTGGTATACTTTAGCTGTTCCAGTTTTTTTTAATACCCAATCAGGGAGCTGATTGTTTTTCCCACAAAAGGGCCCCAGAACTCACACGGGAAGATGATCTCGAAAAAGTGAAACTGCATTAACACAGCCGCCCTTAGAGAGACTGGAATGAAAATGATAATCATTTTCTTCTTCTTTTAGTCCACTCCGAGCGGTCTTGAAAGTCATGTCTATATTCAACCTTCTGTCTCATGAATTTCCAGTCATTTCTTGCAAAGAAGATCTTTTATGCAAAGATCTCAAACTAGCCAGCAACTTATCTCTTGTCCTCCCGCTGTCTCGTTTCCCCTCTAACTTTCCCACTGTCATAATGATAATTGGACCCCGGTGAGTTTTTCCACCAACATCATATTCGTTACCAACCTAGTGTTCTCCTTCTCTGTATCTGACCAGTGAATGCAGACTGTCTCCGCTTGTGAGCAATCAGTTCTCCTAGTGAGTTAAATACTTCTAAGACATCATTGTTACTCTTTATATTTACAGGTGAAGTCAGGCATGCCTCGTGCAGAGTGACAAGCCTCGCTGTAGAGGTCTCAGGTAGGTATCGTCCATTAGATATGTTCTCCATGCTATGTTGCTGTGTTGGAAAACGAGGAGACATATAGACTAGTCGTTTCTGCACAACTTGGCGATGAACTGATTTATGACCGCTAAATGTTGTGAGGGCCCTTTAGGGGCCAGTGAAAAAGCGGAGGCACAAATAGATCAGTGAGGTCAGAGCAAAATGGCGCTGCGCGAAGTTACCAGGGGATTTGTCCGACGCTCAACACAAAAGGTAAAGGCAAGACGGATGTACAGTCACACAGTTACTGGTACCGTCGGAATTGGCACTCTTTATTTGCTGCTGAAGATGTGGACGGGGCGCCTATGTGAGTGTCCAGAGAGCTATGATGTCGATTCCAAATTCAACAGTATTTTTTTCTGGGTCTGTGGTGTTCATACTGCCTGGTGTAGCGGCTTGACTTCCATTTACGGATTCAAAAGTCGTGGTTTCAGGTCCCAATAGAGCCGGACTGTTGTTAAATTTCAAAAACGACTTTGGCTCGGAGGTCGACCGAACCTTAAATGGGTACAATGTAAAGTCTCAAGAAGTAGAAGCGGCCAGCATGATGATGACATCATCTACATTGTGCCTATCAGTCTATAGAATATATAGGTCTAGTCCATCTGCCCCTAAAAGGTGGGGGGGGGGGGGGGGATAGTTCTTTGCATTAAATTACACGTCTTAGAATAAAATTTGCCCGTATGTTGTCTGTATGTACTTCAAGAAGTGGCAGGTTTTCCTTCCTCGTCGAGTGTGGTAAAATTGTGAAATAAATTCACTAACCTCTATGCCCCATAGCAGGACATCTATAAAATACCCAAAAGAATCTGCATTAACGTGCAAGTCCAAGAATCAGTGTTGTTTCTGTCTCGCGCCTGTACTTACTCCAAGGGGATAAATATCTTCTCCACATCTATCTTGTGTTCCAGTAGCAGATTCCATTTCTCAACACCCACCCAATTTCCGCAGATTATTCAATGGACATGCAGCCGAATTTCCCTAGAAATCTCAGGGACACGCTCAAAGAATAGCCGTCTACAACAGGGATTCTCAAACTGTATGTTGCTTCTGGTTTGTAGCGGTTCTCAGCCTGTGGGTAACGACCATTTTTGGGGTCAAGCGACCCTTTCACAGGTGTAGCCAAAGACCATCGTAAAACACATATTCATTGAAGTTATGAAATAACAACGACAACAAATGTATGGTTGGGGGACGCCACAACACGAGGAACTGTTTTAAAGGGTCGAGGCGTTAGGGAGGCTGAGTCCTGTGATATAATGTCCTGTAGCATAATGTCGCGGTTTTCTGAGTTTTTCTTGCGCTTTAGGTTCATATTTTTCAGCTAGACATTTATCTATCTCCTTCTTAGTTTTTCCCCTTGCCGTCCTCCCAAATGTTCTACAGTAAAAAGTATCATATGCAGTTTGGTACGACCCAGACTAAGATGTAATATTATGGGAAATCAAGGCGGCTGCCGCGAAGCTGTCCACATCGTCCATTGAGTGCCGACTGGAATTGCCCTATAAATGCTCCTTTTCTAAGCCAGTGGAACTCACTAAATATCCTTAATTGTCTCTTTTTGAAAATTGGAAACTAGTGAAAAACTTGTCAGTACCAGCATAATCTTGAAACTTGTTCACGTAAAGTAAAAATGCCATAATGCAGCTGCTAGACGTGCTAACACTAATGGCTCCTACTCCAGAATTGCAAAGTCTGCACCAATATAGGCTTAGCATTGTGTGTCCGATACACTTAGAGCGTCAACGGGTCGTTTATTTACAGTGGCATTATAGATATTTCGGCTGCCTATGAAGACAGCGGTCAAGGTTTAAACTCCCGCCTCCGTAGAATTCTTTAACCTAAGAATCTGAATCGGCATAGAAAGAAGAATGTATGATATGATTAGAATTTTCTGGCAATTTGTGGAGGGAATTGTGGGTAGTCAGCGAATTATTTTCAGATAGCATGCTTCGGAACAATGTGGGTAGTCAGCGAATTTTTTTTTTCACATAGCATGCTTCGGAATCTTAAAATTAAGTGGCTTACATCACTTGATAAAGTTCGGATCAGAAGCATAGCCTAGATTTTTTGGTGTGTAAGGTAACGAGCAGTATGATAGATTAGCTGTTGCCGATGCTCTAGGTAGTGAGCTACTTTATGATGAAGCTGACGCGATAAAGGCTTTCTGGGATTAAATGGATAATGCAATAGAAGAGACAAAGCGCGGAGAGGGATGGGGTGAGGAGGGGGGGGGGGGGGGGGGGGGGGGGGGGAGAAAAACAGATGTTCTAGAAGATATTGTATTAATTAATTTAAAGATCTATTCTTTTCATATTTTCGTGATATGTAGTGACTACGCTAGCTATGCGGTCATACATCCTCAGTCTCACGCCCCATCCCCCTTTTTTCTCCGACACTAACAACAGTTTCAAATCCGGACACCAAACACCGTTGGTAGGCGTCTGTGGACAAGGCGTTGCGAACAAGTTCGTAATTACGAGTTGCTGCGTTCATTCCCAGCGGTTCGCTATTTGACAATCTACCGCCTTGCATCGGTTTTGAACATAGTATAGAGAAATCGCGTTCAGGAGTAATGGCAAACAACTGTACGTAAAAAGAAATTGCTACGGTTGGTTCTGCAACGTCCTGTAAAGGATACACAGCTACTTTATTTATTGAAAATAGTTGTTGTATATTCTTCTTCTTCTTCTTCTTCTTCTTCTTCTTCTTCTTCTTCTTCTTCTTCTTCTTCTTCTTCTTCTTCTTCTTCTTCTTTTCTAGTCATTATTGTCTTTCCGCGTCATAGTTTAAATAGGCATCGGGTAAGAGCCTCGGTATGTTCCACGTAGATGCTGGTATTTATGGCCTCAGAACTTCCGAATATCTATCGCTCGCATGGTCGACCTCTGGTTTTGCTTCCATTTTGTATAAATACAGGGCTCTATGCCGTGTACTTTCCTGTTGTAGTCTTGATACATGACCAAACAATTTGATCTGTTTTCTTTTGATATAGTCTAATACTGGTTCTGTCCCAACTCTGATATTGCAATTTCTGATCCTGCCTCTTCTTGTTGTTTAGGATATGTTAAAGGCTTAACCTTAACACTTAACTCTCTAATTAAAACTTAATTCTCCAGTTAACACTCCACTCTCCAATGGCTGTTGCTGTTCGCCCATCTGAAGTAATAAGGACCAATGTTTTCTTCCTCTAAGTATGTTACTGAAAAAAAATAAAAATTGAAAGGTCACTTTTGTTGAAGATCTTGGACGACAAAAACTGCGTTGTTCTGCAACACTACCCGTTGCTTTATAACGATCATGCAGAGTTTGTATGGAGTGGCGAACTCCTAATCTCCTAGCAACTTCTAGCAGCCCTACATCATCGGTCAACACTGGGCAAGCATCTTCGCTGAGCCATGGCTAAAACAAAATTTGGTCACAAATATACCCGTTGTTCGTTCTTTACGGAAAGTGGGCGGCATGGTTCACTATCACGAATTGCACGTGAAAAGCGAAGTTCAGCAATATTATAGTTAGGCTTTGCTACAAGAAGTGTTTTAAAATATGAATTATTTCCCTGCTGCTCCTTTAAATAAAAGGGCAGCGTGTTCGCGAGGCATTGTGTCCACCTCAAGTTCTAGAGGTTCCGGGTTCAATCCCCGGTAAGGGCTGGGATTTTTTCACGTGGACTTGAATTTCTAGTATTTCCCCCTGGTCTTTGGGTAGTAAAAAAAATCCCTTGACAGCTGGGAATCGGAAAGAGTAGCCTAAAAGCACAGACTGCCAGGGCAAAAATTTGGAGTTAAAAATCTACCGAAAAGTATTTCATTATTCTCGCAAGTGCTACATTGCGTGTGCACTGTGCTGAGCTTCATCGGACTCAGACTTGAGTTAAGAAGAAGAACGGAGCACTTATGGGTTACTACCCGTGTGTCATGATGTTGGTGCGTTGTTCAAACCTCAGACCTGTTTAAAAACGTTCAGAAAGGTCAAGGATCCTTTTCCACGCCTTCAGGCAGTGGGTATATAGGTCTAGACCTGTATTTGTATAGCCAAATGGACACTCTGTCAGTGATGTGGTCAGCATTAGACTGGGTGCCTTTACTTCCCAGGACTGTCCCTTCTTCTTCTTCTTCAGCATTCTGAGCCCTTGAGGTTCATTGCTGCAGATATCACCCGCCTCTATTCGTCTCTCTGGTTGGCCCTCTCTTTCCAGTTGGTGACACCAAGTGTTTGCAGGTCTGTCTGGATATTATCTCTCCATCGTCTTTTTGGTCTGCCTCGTGGTCTACGACCAATTATCTCCCTTATGTATACAGTTTTTACTTCTCTGTAATCTGACATTCTTTGAATATGCCCCAACCATTTATGTCTATTAGCTCTCATAATGCCAGTGGTTAATGTTGATTTAAACAGATTATGAATTCCTTTGTTGCTTCTCATCCTCCATTTATCACTGTTTACATCTCTAATGGTTCCAAAGATTTGTCGTAAGATTGTTTTCGAAAACTGCGAAAATCTGTACTAAGGCTTCATCTCTTTTAGTTGTGCTCCAAGTTTCAGAGCCATATATTACGACTAGTCTAATCAACGTTTTATATATTTTGATCTTGATGTTGCGAGACAGTCACTTTGACTTTAGCAGATGTTGAAGGGTATAGTATACTTTATTTCCAGATTTTATTCTACATTGTATTTCTTCTCTCAGCATGTTGAAGCAGTTTAAGTTTGCAGCCAAGTACTTATATATTTCCGTTCATTTGATTTTTATATTATCGACTTGTATGTGGCCGGAGTTTATATCCTTTCCCTGTCTAGTTATTATCATGTATTCTGTCTTATCTTGATTGATAACTAGTCTTATTTTCTGAGCTGATTCTTTTAAGATAGTCAGTGTTTTCAACAGTCTCCAGTATATTTTCTCCAACGACATCAATGTCATCAGCATATCCAAGTTTCTCCTATAGTACATCTTGTTTCATTTTCCTTATAGTTTTCTCCAGGGCCAAGTTGAAAAGAAGTCTGGAGCTGTACCTGGTACCCACTAAATGCTGGGTCGACCGTGGAGCCAAGGTCATTTGATGAAAATAAAAGTCTGACTCCATCAGGACTCCAAGCCACGACCTTCCGATCCGCAGGCAAACGTCTAGAGGCTTCACCACGGCAGCTTCCTCCTGTTGCTCTTTGGTGCATGTTAAAAGTGGAGAAGAAAAGGAAGCAGCAAAAGAAGAAAGAAAACAAAATGAAACAGAAGTAGAAGAAGAAGAAGAAGAAGAAGAAGAAGAAGATGAAGAAGAAGAAGAAGAAGAAGAAGAAGAAGAAGAAGAAGAAGAAGAAGAAGAAGAAGAAGAAGAAGACGAAGAAGAAGACGAAGAAGAAGAAGAAGAAGAAGAAGAAGAAGAAGAAGAAGAAGAAGAAGAAGAAGAAGAAGAAGAAGAGAAGAAGAAGAAGAAGAAGAAGAAGAAGAAGAAGAAGAAGAAGAAGAAGAAGAAGAAGAAGAAGAAGAAGAAGAAGAAGAAGAAGAAGAAGAAGAAGAAAAAGTAGAAGACGAAGGAGAAGAAGAAGAAGTAGAAGAAAAGGAGGAGGAGGAAGAAGAGGAAGAAGAAGAAAGAAAACAAAAAAGGAGAAGTGGGAGGAGAGAGAGAGGAATTATGCTTGCAAGGTAACTCTAGTTGCCTTTAACATTATTTCACCTCAGTGTGTGTGCATGATTATCTCCACCTAACGACAAACGAAACTAATCAATGTACTTCATAACAAGTTCAAAACGTTTGCTTGTTTCCTTTCTTTTAGTTTTTCTTCGGCGAGTACAAATACAATATTGATTACACTGGCGGCTTTGTTATGACTTGTTTGAAGATGGTCTTTCTACGAAAGGACCTCGCTGGGATACTTGGGTATGCCAAGTGTTTGACAGATCACAGGAAACCGGACACTGAAGCAGATGAGGTAAAAATCGATACCGGCAGGTGTGTTTCATAGAGATGATGAAGGGGTCAGTAAAGCTTCTGTGTTCTGCTGGTTTATTTCAGTTGGCGCCAACAGAATTATTTTTTGCGTTGGTGGCTTGTTTGTGAAGAAGATGTCATCATCATCAGTCAGAAAGTCCTTTACAGAACGTCACTCTCTTCACGGCACCCCTGAAAGTATCCCTTTTCCTAGTAAGCTCTCCAGCCCCATATGCTCTCAGTTCCAATGCATCATCAATGCTCTGTATCTATCTTCGATGGTCGACCTTTGCCTCGCTTTCCACAAACTGCACCCCCATAACCGTCTTTTCCAAGCCATAATGACGTTTGATGTGGCCAAAATACTTCAATTTTCGGGACAGGATGCTGTTTATGGGCCAGTTCTCCTTGGTTTTATTGCGTGTAAAATGTCGATGTTTTTCCTCTTCTTAATCCATTGTATTCTGAGAATTGTTCTGCAACATTTTAGTTCAAAAGCTCCAATCTTTGTCTTCAGTGACTGAGTGAGTGTCTTGGACTCATAACCGTAAGTTGCTACAGGAAAATTGTGTCACGAAACGATCTCAGTGATTCCAGAAGTTAGTACTTGTAATAAGTTCTTCTGGTTCCAAAGAGGAAGAGGAATTATATTT
>CAJHNH020001332.1:0-19307 GCA_905116865.2 Candidula unifasciata
AGGTTGTTTGTGTGTATGTCTCTATGTGTAGGTGTGAAGTGTGAGTGAGGTTGTTTGTGTGTATGTCTCTATGTGTAGGTGTGAGGTGTGAGTGAGGTTGTTTGTGTGTATGTCTCTATGTGTAGGTGTGAAGTGTGAGTGAGGTTGTTTGTGTGTATGTCTCTATGTGTAGGTGTGAAGTGTGAGTGAGGTTGTGTGTGTGTATGTCTCTATGTGTAGGTGTGTGTGAGTGAGGTTGTTTGTGTGTATGTCTCTATGTGTAGGTGTGAAGTGTGAGTGAGGTTGTTTGTGTGTATGTCTCTATGTGTAGGTGTGAAGTGTGAGTGAGGTTGTTTGTGTGTATGTCTCTATGTGTAGGTGTGAAGTGTGAGTGAGGTTGTTTGTGTGTATGTCTCTATGTGTAGGTGTGAAGTTTGTGTATGTCTCTATGTGTAGGTGTGAAGTTTGTGTATGTCTCTATGTGTAGGTGTGAAGTGTGAGTGAGGTTGTTTGTGTGTATGTCTCTATGTGTAGGTGTGAAGTGTGAGTGAGGTTGTTTGTGTGTATGTCTCTATGTGTAGGTGTGAAGTGTGAGTGAGGTTGTTTGTGTGTATGTCTCTATGTGTAGGTGTGAGGTGTGAAGTGTGAGTGAGGTTGTTTGTGTGTATGTCTCTATGTGAGTGAGGTGTGTGAATGTCTCTATGTGAGGGAAGTGTGAGTGAGTTTGTTTTGTGTGTATGTCTCTATGTGTAGGTGTGAGGTGTGAGTGAGGTTGTTTGTGTGTTTGTCTCTATGTGTAGGTGTGGTGTGTATGAAGTGTGAGTGAGGTTGTTTGTGTGTTTGTCTCTATGTGTAGGTGTGAAGTGTGAGTGAGGTTGTTTGTGTGTATGTCTCTATGTGTAGGTGTGAGGTGTGAGTGAGGTTGTTTGTGTGTATGTCTCTATGTGTAGGTGTGAAGTGTGAGTGAGGTTGTTTGTGTGTATGTCTCTATGTGTAGATGTGAAGTGTGAGGGAGGTTGTTTGTGTGAATGTCTCTATGTGTAGATGTGAAGTGTGAGTGAGGTTGTTTGTGTGAATGTCTATACGTTTATTCTTGGTTTGTGCTGACACATGTGCAGAGAGTAAATAGGTGTGTGTGTATGTGTGTGTGTGTGTGTGTGTGTGTGTGTGTGTGCAGTTTGGGTGAATAAATGTGGGTGTACAGGTTATGACTGTTTCAAGTGGGTGTACCAGGGTAGGTGTACAAACTATGACTGTTTCAAGTGGGTGTACCAGGGTAGGTGTACAAACTATGACTGTTTCAAGTGGGTGTACAAGGGGGAGTGTAAAAAGTATGACTGTTTCAAGTGGGTGTAGAAAACAACGACTGTTTCAAGTTGATGTACACATTATGACTGTATTAAGTGGGTGTAAATGTGAGGATGTACAAACTATGATTGTTCCAAGTGGGTGTACAAACTATGACTGCATCAGATGGATGTAGACGTGTGGGTGTACAAACGATGAATGTATCATGTGGGAATATGTGTTTGGGTGTCCAAACTTGACAGTATCAAGTGGGTGTACAAATTATGACTGCATAAAGTGATAACACGACAAGACGAGAATTTATTGTACAACATGACAAGACGAGAATTCTTAGTATAACATGACAAGACGAGAATTCTTGGTACAACATGACAAGACGAGAGTTCTTGGTATAACCATACAAGACGAGAATTCGTAGTTTAAACTGTCAACATGGGTTAAGGTGTAACAATAATGTTTTTCTTAAAACTGACAACACGGGTAATCTTTCATTAACTGGACAGCACAAATGGCGTTGATTTAACCAAACAATACTACTAGTGTTGGCTTAACCTGACAAAACGTGTGGTCTTAGTTTAACCTGACATCACTCGTAGTCTAGGTTTAACCTGACAACACTTGTGTCTCTTTTGTGAGGTTTTGGTGAGGGAGCCATGACAACAGCAATATCAAACAATGAGTGCAGACATGTGAAGACATCTTGCCAATCTGTCTATCTGTTTATGTCTTTTCTACTAACTGTCTGTTCGTTAGTTTGTTTCTGTTCTACCAACTTTTTTCTGTTCTACCAACTGTTTGTTAGTCACTATGTTTCTCTTCTATCATCAGTCTGTCCGTCAGTTTTTTTTCCTTTTCTATTTACAGTCTGTCCATCAGTTTGTTTCTATTCTACCAACAGTCTGTCAGTTTGTTTATCTTCTACCAACAGTCCGTCCGTCATTTTGTTTCTGTTTAACAAACTGTCTGTCCATCAGTCTGTTTCTCTTCTATGACCCGTGTGAGTATCGATACGTTTCTGCTCTACAAACGTGCCAAAAAACTGCATGGCTGTTGGGTGTACAGCGGTTAACGAAAGTAGTCAGGTCATTGAGGGGGCGATGCTTGGCAGAAAACAGACAGGGAGTTGCACTGAGTCAGGCACTACTAAGAACTAGCTTCACTGTTTTAAACGATGGTCGTGCCACAAGATTAGCAGAGAGAGCCGGAGACTCTGATGGAGTGATCGACCTAGTTTTAGCGTCCAGTACTGATGCACACACAATGCGTTGGGATGTTTTTGGGGCTCAGGAAAGTGACCAACTGCCATGCGTTGTTATCACCAGAAAGAGACAAACTGTTAAACAAATACAACCACGACACACGTTCAGATGTACGGCAAATAAAGATCATATTGGTACACTTTGCGCGTTGGGAGAAAACACTATATAAATTCTGGAGTTTACGCGGAAAAATGAATAGAAAAAGTACCAGTCGTCAAATGCCAAATATTCAAGATTCAGGATGTAAAATTTAAACAAGAAACAAGGAGAAGGAGCAAGAGTTTTTTCGGCGGTATTAAATCCAAACGAATAAAGACGATAGGACAGAATGGAGCAACACTAGAGAATCTCAGGCATATCACTGTCATTGACAACGATTAGGAAGACTTGATGGCTGAAATCGACATAAAAGTGGCATTGCGAGGTAGCAGAAATAATGCTCCGGGGCCAAACGGTGTACGCCATGGCCATATCAAACAGCTAGGTGGTGATGAAATGCCACGAGTGGTGAGGGAATTTAATGATATCCAATCGTCACATGTACCAGATGGCTGGTTAAACTGCTATCTTAAACCACTTCCAAATCCAGAAGGTAATCTGGACTGCTATCTTAAACCACTTACAAAACCAGAAGGTAATCTGGACTGCTATATTAAACCACTTACAAAACCAGAAGTTAATCTGGACTGCTATCTTAAACCACTTCTAAAATCAGGCAGGGATCCCTCGCAGCTCAGCAGTTATAGAATCATAACTCTGCAAGATGTGTATGGCAAACAGCTGGAAAAAATGACGGCGAAGAAAGTGATGTCACACTTAGAAAGAATGGGCATGCTACCGGACACCATGGGCAGTTATAGGCCATCAAAGACAACATGGGACAGTGCTGGAACATTCGCATAGGATGTGTATGAAGGATTTCAACGAAAGAAAGAAAACAGTCGCTGTCACGATAGATCTTGAAGATGTCTACAACAGCGCGGACTTCACATATCTTATGCAGTGCGTGATGAACTGTGGTGGGAATCCTTGGTTAGCTAATTGGATGGGGGCAGCATTCTTGGAAAGAACCGTGGTATTTTGTTTGGGAAAATGGAGATCAGATACAATACGCATCGGCCCAGGCCTTCCCCAGGCATCACCATTATTACCTATCTTGTTTGACATAAATACAGCAAGTCTGGCAAAACTTCAGCCCACTGCACCAGGGCGAACTTTGACATTTGCAGATGATGTCCTAATGTATCGAAGCGGGTCAGACAGGCACGATATGACCAGAGACTTGCAGAGATGAGATGACGGGGTGGTGTGAACAGACAGGGTCAAGGGTAAACCCAGAGAAGGCCAGTGTTTTGTGGTGCTATTTGAATAACAGCGTTGGGAAGGAAGACTTGTCCAACATATCCATGAAGGCTATTAATGTTGAAAAAGGAGATAAGCTAAAATACTTAAGTTTGACATTTGATCGCAGTCTGTCTTACAGATATCCCGTGGAGCAGTTTGTTATCAAATGCAAGCGTGGCCTGGCGACACTGAGGACGATGGTGGCCACACACATGGAACAGATATTATTGGTCTTATTGTTCAACCATTTGGTCCTTTCTGTAATCGATTATGGCTTAGGAATATGAACTCCATCTATTTCACAGTGTGCAAAGACTGAAAGGATTAAAAACCAAGTGAGAATCGTCTTGCATTGCAGACGGAAAACTCCGATTATAATAATGAGATATATTCTTGGGCTGACACCAGTAAACTCTAGACTGTCACTAACGCAAGCCAAGGCCTATATGCCAGTTATCAATGATGACAGACATCCACTGCAGGTAATCTGAACGAGTTAAGACAAGACCGGATAAAATGAGACAAGTCATGGATAGCACTAGCTGAAGATACCATCGAGACAGCGGCCTCGGTCAAGCAAATACACAGGGGACAGGAATGGGTCGACACGAACACACACAACAGAAATTTCCATCAGGTCATTAAGTGTCTGAGTGACCCCTATAGTGTCTAAATGAACTCTGTGGTGTTTGAGTGAGCCCTGTTGTGTCTAAGTAGCCCCTATATTGTTTGGGTGACCCCCTATAGTGTCTGAGTGAGCCCTGTTGTGTCTAAGTAGCCCCTATATTGTTTGGGTGACCCTCTATAGTGTCTGAGTGAGCCCTGTTGTGTCTAAGTAGCCCCTATATTGTTTGAGTGACCCCTATAGTGTCTGAGTGAGCCCTGTTGGTCTAAGTGACTCTTTAGTGTCTGAGTGACCCCTATAGTGTCTGAGTGAGGCCTTTTGTGTCTGAGTGACCCCTATGGTGTCTGAGCCCTGTTGTGTCTGAGTGAGCCCTGTGGTATCTGAGCGACCCCTGTTGTGTCTGAGTGACCATGTGATGTCTGAGCGACCCCTGTTGTGTCTGAGTGACCATGTGATGTCTGAGCGACCCCTGTTGTGTCTGAGTGACCCTGTGGTGTCTGAGTGACCGTGTGATGTCTGAGTGACCCTGTGGTGTCTGAGTGACCCTGTGGTGTCTGAGTGACCCCTGTGGTGCCTGAGTGACCCTGTGGTGCCTGAGTGACCCTGTGGTGTCTGAGTGACCCTGTGGTGTCTGAGTGACCCTGTGATGCCTGAGTGACCTCTGTGGTGCCTGAGTGACCCTGTGATGTCTGAGTGACACTGTGGTGTCTGAGTGACCCTGTGGTGTCTGAGTGACCCCTGTGGTGCCTGAGTGACCCTGTGGTGTATGAGTGACCCCTGTGATGTCTGAGTGACCCTGTGGTGTCTGAGTGACCCTGTGGTGTCTGAGTGACCCCTGTGGTGCCTGAGTGACCCTGTGGTGTCTGAGTGACCCTGTGGTGTCTGAATGACCCCTGTGATGCCTGAGTGACCCTGTGATGTCTGAGTGACCCCTGTGATATCTGAGTGACCCTGTGGTGTCTGAGTGACCCCTGTGATGCCTGAGTGACCTGTGGTGTCTGAGTGACCCCTGTGATGTCTGAGTGACCCTGTGATGTCTGAGTGACCCTGTGGTGTCTGAGTGACCCCTGTGATGTCTGAGTGACCCTGTGGTGTCTGAGTGACTCCTGTGATGTCTGAGTGACCCTGTGATGCCTGAGTGACCCTGTGGTGTCTGAGTGACCCTTTGATGCCTGAGTGACCCCTGTGTTGTCTGAGTGACCCTGTGATGCCTGAGTGACCCTGTGGTGTCTGAGTGACCCCTGTGATGTCTGAGTGACCCTGTGATGTCTGAGTGACCCTGTGATGTCTGAGTGACCCTGTGATGTCTGAGTGACCCCGTGGTGTCTTAGTGACCCTGTGGTGCCTGAGTGACTCCTGTGGTGTCTAAGTGACCCTGTGATGTCTGAGTGACCCTGTGATGTCTGAGTGACCCCTGTGATGTCTGAGTGACCCTGTGGTGTCTGAGTGACCCCTGTGATGTCTGAGTAACCCTGTGATGCCTGAGTGACCCTGTGGTGTCTGAGTGACCCTGTGATGCCTGAGTGACCCCTGTGTTGTCTGAGTGACCCTGTGATGCCTGAGTGACCCTGTGGTGTCTGAGTGACCCCTGTGATGTCTGAGTGACCCTGTGATGTCTGAGTGACCCTGTGATGTCTGAGTGACCCTGTGGTGTCTTAGTGACCCTGTGGTGCCTGAGTGACCCCTGTGGTGTCTAAGTGACCCTGTAATGTCTGAGTGACCCTGTGATGTCTGAGTGACCCTGTGGTGTCTTAGTGACCCTGTGGTGTCTGAGTGACCCTGTGGTTTCTGAGTGACCCCTATGGTGCCTGAGTGACCCTGCGGTGTCTGAGCGACCCCTGTGGTGCCTGTGGACCCCTGTGGTGTCTGTGGACCCCTGTGATGTTTGAGTGACCCTGTGATGTCTGAGCGACCCCTGTGGTGTCTGTGGACCCCTGTGGTGTCTGTGGACCCCTGTGGTGTCTGAGTGACCCCTGTGATGTCTGAGTGACCCTGTGGTGTCTGTGGACCCCTGTGATGTCTGAGCGACCCCTGTGATGTCTGAGCGACCCCTGTGGTGTCTGAGCGACCCCTGTGGTGTCTGTGGACCCCTGTGGTGTCTGAGCGACCCCTGTGGTGTCTGTGGACCCCTGTGATGTCTGAGTAACCCTGTGGTGTCTGTGGACCCCTGTGATGTCTGAGCGACCCCTGTGGTGTCTGAGCGACCCCTGTGGTGTCTGAGCGACCCCTGTGGTGTCTGAGCGACCCCTGTGGTGCCTGAGCAAGCTCTGTATTATTCAAGTAAGCAACACTTCCATGTCAATGAGACTGCCCACAAACTGTCGAAGGTAGTGTCCAGTCAGACTGCCCACAAACTGTCGACGGTAGTGTCCAGTCAAACTGCCCACAAAGTGTCCAGTAAAGGTGCCAGGACAACCAGAAGTACAACAGTGACCACTGACTTACCTAGAGCACCTTGGTCTAGCGTGGCAGCCGAAGGCCAGGGAAAGGAAAAACATGATAGTGATGATTGTATGCTAGACAGTTTTCAGGTGTAAGAGAAACATTTGGTATGTCAACACAGAGATGCAAACATGGACAACAGTCCCACAAACATGGACAACAGTCCCACAAACATGGACAACAGTCCCACAAACAAGAACAACTGGCCCACAAACACGGACAACTGGCCCACAAACACGGACAACTGGCCCACAAACACGGACAACTGGCCCACAAACACGGACAACTGGCCCACAAACACGGACAACTGGCCCACAAACACGGACAACTGGCCCACAAACACGGACAACTGGCCCACAAACACGGACAACTGGCCCACAAACACGGACAACTGGCCCACAAACACGGACAACAGTGTAAGCGGAGACAGCACAAAAACATGTATAGCTAGCCCACAAAACATTTACAACTGGCCCACAAACACGGACAACTGGCCCACAAACACGGACAACTGGCCCACAAACACGGACAACTGGCCCACAAACACGGACAACTGGCCCACAAACACGGACAACTGGCCCACAAACACGGACAACTGGCCCACAAACACGGACAACTGGCCCACAAACACGGACAACTGTGTAAGCGGAGACAGCACATTAGGTTGCTTCTGCTAAATCTGAGAAACAGTTTGATCTTGCTAGACAAAGACTGACCTCACAAGCCTCAGACTTGTTCACATTCACAAGCCCCAGACATGTTCACATTCACAAGCCTCAGACTTGTTCACATTCACAAGCCTCAGACCCATTCACATTCACAAGCCTCAGACCCATTCACATTCACAAGCCTCAGACCCGTTCACATTCACAAGCCCCAGACATGTTCACATTCACAAGCCTCAGACATGTTCACATTCACAAGCCTCAGACCCGTTTACATTCACAAGCCTCAGACCCGTTCACATTCACAAGCCTCAGACATGTTCACATTCAACTGTAGTCCTTAGAGACGTGAAATACTTCTCATTTATTTGGTCTGAAACATGGTACTTTCATACTTGGTGTGTTTGGTCTGAAAGTCGGTACTTTCATAGACTTGAGTGTTTGGTCTGAAACACGGGACTTTCATAGACTTGAGTGTTTGGTCTGAAACATGGTACTTTCACAGACGGCTTCCATTTCAAACATTAAAAACTGTTTGTGTTTGAAAATTAGAGCCGTTTGTAAAGTTGAAACAATTTGGTTCTACTCTGCAACAGCATGTTCTTCTATTTGTCTGGCAGGTTTGCAGATATGACAAACAGTTTAGAACAATGTGTATAACATTCATTATACCAATTTGATATGCAGATACAACAAAATGTGACAGTGAAATTACATTTCGTTAGACATTCTTCATCAGAGAATGATGCAAGAAGAGATGATAGATACAGGTACAGATGATAGATACAAGTACAGCTGATAAATACAGGTAAAGGTGATAGATACAAGTACAGCTAATAGATACAGGTACAGCTGATAGATACAAGTACAGCTTATAGATACAAGTACAGCTGATAGACACAGGTACAGTTGATAGATACAGGTACAGCTGATAGATACAAGTGCAGCTGATAGATACAAGTTCAGCTGATAGATACAGGTACAGCTGATAGATACAGGTACAGCTGATAGATACAAGTACAGCTTATAGATACAGGTACAGCTTAAAGATACAGGTACAGCTGATAGATACAGGTACAGTTGATAGATACAAGTGCAGCTGATAGATACAAGTTCAGCTGATAGATACAGGTACAGTTGATAGATACAGGTAGAGCTTATAGATACAGGTACAGCTGATAGATACAGGTAGAGCTTATAGATACAGGTACAGCTGATAGATACAAGTACAGCTTATAGATTAAGGTATAGCTTAAAGATACAGGTACAGCTTATAAATACAAGTACAGCTGATAGATATAGGCACAGCTGATAGATACAAGTACAGCTTAAAGATACAGGTACAGCTTATAGATAAAGGTACAGCTTTTAGATACAGGTACAGCTGATAGATACAAGTACAGCTTATAGATACAGGTACAGCTGATAGATACAGGTACAGCTGATAGATGCAGGTTCGGCTGATAGATACAGGTACAGCTGGTAGATACAGGTACAGCTGATAAATACAGGATCAGATGATAGATACAAGTACAGTTGATAGCTACAGGTACAGATGATAGATATATACAGGTACAGCTGATAGATACAAGTACAGCTTATAAATACAAGTACAGCTGATAGAAACAGGTACAGCCGATAGATACAGGTACAGCTAATAGATGCAGGTACAGCTGACAAATAATATATAAGGTACAGCCGATAGATACAGGTACAGTAATAAATACAGGTACAGTTGATAGATACAGGTAGAGTTGATAGATAGATACAGGTACATTTCATAGATAGATACAGGTACAGTTGATAAATACAAGGACAGGTGATAGATACAAGTACAGTTTATAGATACAGGTACAGCTTATAGATACAGGTAGAGCTTATAGATACAAGTACAGTTGATAGATACACGTACAGCTTATAGATACAGGTAGAGCTTATAGATACAAGTACAGTTGATAGATACAGGTACAGCTTATAGATACAGGTAGAGCTTATAGATACAGGTACAGCTTATAGATACAGGTACAGCTTATAGATACAGGTAGAGCTTATAGATACAGGTACAGCTTATAGATACATGTACAGCTTATTGATACAGGTACAGCTTATAGATACAGGTACAGCTTATAGATACAAGTACAGCTTATAGATAAAGGTACAGCTTATAGATACGGGTAGAGCTAATAGATACAAGAACAGCTTACAGATACAGGTAGAGCTTATAGATACGGGTAGAGCTAGTAGATATAGGTACAGCTGGTAGATACAGGTACAGCTGATAGATTCAGGTACAGCTGGTAGATACAGGTACAGCTGGTAGATACAGGTACAGCTGGTAGATACAGGTACAGCTGGTAGATACAGGTACAGCTGGTAGATACTGGTACAGCTGGTAGATACAGGTACAGCTGGTAGATACAGGTACAGCTGGTAGATACAGGTACGGCTGGTAGATACAGGTACAGCTGGTAGATACAGGTACAGCTGGTAGATACAGGTACAGCTGGTAGATACAGGTACAGCTGGTAGATACAGTACAGCTGATAGATACAGGTACAGCTGGTAGATTCAGGTACAGCTGGTAGATACAGGTATAGCTGGTAGATACAGGTACAGCTGATAGATTCAGGTACAGCTGATAGATATAGGTACAGCTGGTTGATTCAGGTACAGCTGGTACATTCAGGTACAGCTGATAGATACAGGTACAGCTGGTAGATACAGGTACAGCTGATAGATACAGGTACAGCTGGTAGATACAGGTACAGCTAGTTGATACCGATGCAAGTGCAGGATACTGTCGGGTGCGTCTGTGATGCTTTGTCAACACCTTCTCTCTTACCCCTTATATTTTTCCGCAAGACCCTACCCCTCCCCCCTCCACCCTCAGCCCCTATCACCCTCCCCCTACCCCAAGCAGGCAGTCGATGTGCCGTCTGTGAAGCCTGGACAAGATGGCCGCCCAACAAACGAAATGATAAAGGGAAGCCGAAATTTGCGGCCACCTTGATTTGATTACATTGACGACCGTGTTGTGGAGAACATGGACAGCGGGAGCCAGCTCTGGGGCGCGTGTTAGTGCTGCAGAGATGCTCAGATCTGATGGAACCAGTCAGATAGGTACACTGTATCACCAACACCTGACTGCACCCGCTGCGATCCTCACAACCTTCTACAATAATGGGTGCCTCAAATAGACGCACAGATAGCGTTCTGCAACAATGGCTGCCCCCCAACAGACATACAGACTGCACTTGTGCATGATCCAGGAAGCTGTTATCTCGTCCCTTAATTCGCAAAAAAGCAGAGGGAGTCAAGTGATATCGTGTTGTTGATTCTGGGGTGGGTAAGGAGTGTTGTTATGTTTACAACAAGGCGATAACTGCCAGACTGTTGTTGTTGTACTGAGAACGATAACTGCCAGCCTGTTGTTGTTGTACTGGGGGCGATAACTGCCAGACTGTTGTTGTTGTACTGGGGGCGATAACTGCCAGACTGTTGTTGTTGTACTGAGAGCGATAACTGCCAGACTGTTGTTGTACTGAGAGCGATAACTGCCAGACTGTTGTTGTTGTACTGAGAGCGATAACTGCCAGACTGTTGTTGTTGTACTGAGGGCGATAACTGCCAGACTGTTGTTGTTGTACTAGGGGCGAAAACTGCCAGACTGTTGTTGTTGCACTGGGGGCGATAACTGCCAGACTGTTGTTGTACTGGGGGCGATAACTGCCAGACTGTTGTTGTTGTACTAGGGGCGAAAACTGCCAGACTGTTGTTGTTGCACTGGGGGCGATCACTGCCAGACTGTTGTTGTTGTACTGAGAGCGATAACTGCCAGACTGTTGTTGTTTTACTGAGAGCGATAACTGCCAGACTGTTGTTGTTGTACTGAGGGAATAACTGCCAGACTGTTGTTGTTGTACTATATGCGAAAACTGCCAGACTGTTGTTGTTGCACTGGGGGCGATAACTGCCAGACTGTTGTTGTACTGGGGGCGATAAATGCCAGACTGTTGTTGTTGTTGTACTAGGGGCGAAAACTGCCAGACTGTTGTTGTTGCATTGGGGGCGATAACTGTCAGACTGTTGTTGTTGTACTAGGGGCGAAAACTGCCAGACTGTTGTCGTTGTACTGGGGGCGATAACTGCCAGACTGTTGTTGTTGTACTGGGGGCGAAAACTGCCATACTGTTGTTGTTGTACTGAGGGCGATAACTGCCAGACTGTTGTTGTTGTACTGAGGGCGATAACTGCCAGACTGATGTTGTTGTACTAGGGGCGATAACTGCCAGACTGTTGTTGTTGTACTGGAGGCGATAACTGCCAGACTGTTGTTGTACTGGGGGCGATAACTGCCAGACTGTTGTTGTACTGAGAGTGATAACTGCCAGACTGTTGTTGTTGTACTGGGGGCGATAACTGCCAGACTGTTGTTGTTGTACTAGGGGCGATAACTGCCAGACTGTTGTTGTTGTACTGAGGGCGATAACTGCCAGACTGTTGTTGTTGTACTGAGGGCTATAACTATCGGACTGTTGTTGTACTGGGGGCGATAACTGCCGGACTGTTGTTGTTGTACTGGGGGCGATAACTGCCAGACTGTTGTTGTACTGAGAGCGATAACTGCCGGACTGTTGTTGTACTGGGGGAGATAACTGCCAGACTGTTGTATTTACTGGGGGCGATAACTGCCAGACTGTTGTTGTACTGGGGGCGATAACTGCCAGACTGTTGTTGTTGTACTGGGGGCGATAACTGCCAGACTGTTGTTGTACTGGAGGCGATAACTGCCAGTCTGTTGTTGTTGTTGTGTACTGGGGGCGATAACTGCCGGACTGTTGTTGTTGTACTGAGGGCGATAACTGCCAGACTGTTGTTGTTGTACTGGGGGCGATAACTGATAACTGCCAGACTGTTGTTGTTGTGAGGGCGATTACTGTTGTTGTACTGGGCGATAACTGCCAGACTGTTGTTGTTGTACGATAACTGCCAGACTGTTGTTGTACTGGGGGCGATAACTGCCAGACTGTTGTTGTTGTACTGGGGGCGATAACTGCCAGACTGTTGTTGTTGTACTGGGGGCGATAACTGCCAGACTGTTGTTGTTGTACTGGGGGCGATAACTGCCAGACTGTTGTTGTACTGGGGGCGATAACTGCCAGACTGTTGTTGTACTGGGGGCGATAACTGCCAGACTGTTGTTGTTGTACTGAGGGCGATAACTGCCAGACTGTTGTTGTACTGAGGGCGATAACTGCCAGACTGTTGTTGTACTGGGGCGCAGACTGTTGTTGTTGTATATAACTGCCAGACTGTTGTTTTTGTACTGAGATACTGGGGGCGATAACTGCCAGACTGTTGTAGTTGTACTGACTGTTGGGGCGATAACTGCCACTGTTGTTGTTGACTGTGCCAGACTGTTGTTGTACTGGGGGCGATAACTGCCAGACTATTGTTGTTGTACTTGGGGCGATAACTGCCACACTGTTGTTGCTGTACTGAGGGCGATAACTGCCAGACTGTTGTTGTACTGGGGGCGATAACTGCCAGACTGTTGTAGTTTTACTGAGGGCGATAACTGCCAGACTGTTGTTGTTGTACTGGGGGCGATAACTGCCAGACTGTTGTTGTACTGAGGGCGATAACTGCCAGACTGTTGTTGTTGTACTGGGGGCGATAACTGCCAGACTGTTGTTGTACTGGGGGCGATAACTGAAAGACTGTTGTTGTACTGAGGGCGATAACTGCCAGACTGTTGTTGTACTGGGGGCGATAACTGCCAGACTTTTGTTGTACTGAGGGCGATAACTGCCAGACTGTTGTTGTTGTTGTACTGACTGTTGTTGGTACTGGGGCGATAACTGCCAGACTGTTTTGTTGTTGTACTGGGGGCGATAACTGCCGGACATGTTGTTGGTACTGGGGGCGATAACTGCCAGACTGTTGTTGTTGTTGTACTGTTGTTGTTGTACTGGGGGCGATAACTGCCAGACTGTTGTTGTTGTACTGGGGGCGATAACTGCCAGACTGTTGTTGTACTGGGGGCGATAACTGCCAGACTGTTGTTGTTGTACTGGGGGCGATAACTGCCAGACTGTTGTTGTTGTAACTGGTTGTTGTACTGGGGGCGATAACTGCCAGACTGTTGTTGTTGTACTGATAACTGCCAGACTGTTGTTGTTGTACTGGAGGCGATAACTGCCAGACTGACTGTTGTTGCGATAACTGCCAGACTGTTGTTGTTGTACTGAGAGCGATAACTGCCAGACTGTTGTTGTTGTACTGAGGGCGATAACTGCCAGACTGTTGTTGTTGTACTGAGGGCGATAACTGCCAGACTGTTGTTGTTGTACTGGGGGCGATAACTTACAGACTGTTGTTTGTACTGGGGGCGATAACTGCCAGACTGTTGTTGTTGTACTGAGGGGCGATAACTGCCAGACTGTTGTTGTTGTACTGCCGGGTTGGGGGCGATAACTGCCAGACTGTTGTTGTTGTACTGGGGGCGATAACTGCCAGACTGTTGTTGTTGTACTGAGGGCGATAACTGATAGACTGTTGTTGTTGTACTGGGGGCGATAACTGCCAGACTGTTGTTGTTGTACTGCCACACTTTGTACTGGGGGCGATAACTGCCAGACTGTTGTTGTTGTACTGGGGGCGATAACTGCCAGACTGTTGTTGTTGTACTGGGGGCGATAACTGCCAGACTGTTGTTGTTGTACTGGGGGCGATAACTGCCAGACTGTTGTTGTACTGGGGGCGATAACTGCCAGACTGTGTTGTTGTTGTGAGGGGGATAACTGCCAGACTGTTGTTGTTTACTGGGGGCGATAACTGCCAGACTGTTGTTGTTGTACTGGGGGCGATAACTGCCAGACTGTTGTTGTTGTACTGTACTGAGGGCGATAACTGCCAGACTGTTGTTGTTGTACTGGGGGCGATAACTGCCAGACTGTTGTTGTTGTACTAGGGGCGATAACTGCCAGACTGTTGTTGTTGTACTGGGGGCGATAACTGCCAGACTGTTGTTGTTGTACTGTTGTTGTACTGGGGCGATAACTGCCAGACTGTTGTTGTACTGTACTGGGGGCGATAACTGCCAGACTGTTTGTTGTTGTACTGAGGGCGATAACTGCCAGACTGTTGTTGTTGTACTGGGGGCGATAACTGATAGACTGTTGTTGTTGTACTGACTGGGGCGATAACTGCCAGACTGTTGTTGTTGTACTGGGGCGATAACTGCCAGACTGTTGTTGTTACTGGGGGCGATAACTGCCAGACTGTTTGTTGTACTGGGGGCGATAACTGCCAGACTGTTGTTGTTGTACTGGGGGCGATAACTGCAGACGATAACTGCCAGACTGTTGTTGTTGTACTGAGGGCGATAACTGCCAGACTGTTGTTGTTTTGTTGGTACTGAGGGCGATAACTGCCAGACTGTTGTTGTTGTACTGGGGCGATAACTGCCAGACTGTTGTTGTTGTACTGGGGGCGATAACTGCCAGACTGTTGTTGTTGTACTGGGGTACTGTTGTTGTTGTACTGGGGGCGATAACTGCCAGACTGTTGTTGTACTGGGGGCGATAACTGCCAGACTGTTGTTGTACTACTGGGGGCGATAACTGCCAGACTGTTTTTTGTTGTTGTACTGGGGGCGATAACTGCCAGACTGTTGTTGTACTGGGGGCGATAACTGCCAGACTGTTGTTGTTGTACTGAGGGCGATAACTGCCAGACTGTTGTTGTACTGGGGGCGATAACTGCCAGACTGTTGTTGTACTGAGGGCGATAACTGCCAGACTGTTGTTGTTGTACTGGGGGCGATAACTGCCAGACTGTTGTTGTTGTACTGGGGGCGATAACTGCCAGACTGTTTTGTTGTACTGGGGGCGATAACTGCCAGACTGTTGTTGTACTGGGGGCGATAACTGCCAGACTTTTGTTGTACTGAGGGCGATAACTGCCAGACTGTTGTTGTTGTACTGAGGGCGATAACTGCCAGACTGTTGTTGTTGTACTGGGGGCGATAACTGCCAGACTGTTGTTGTTGTACTGGGGCGATAACTGCCAGACTGTTGTTGTTGTACTGAGGGCGATAACTGCCAGACTGTTGTTGTACTGAGGGCGATAACTGCCAGAGTGTTGTTGTTGTACTGAGGGCGATAACTGCCAGACTGTTGTTGTTGTACTGAGGGCGATAACTGCCAGACCGTTGCTGTACTGAGGGCGATAACTGCCAGACTGTTGTTGTTGTACTGAGGGCGATAACTGCCAGACTGTTGTTGTTGTACTGAGGGCGACAACTGCCAGACTGTTGTTGTTGTACTGGGGGCGATAACTGCCAGACTGTTGTTGTACTGAGGGTGATAACTGCCAGACTGTTGTTGTACTGAGGGCGATAACTGCCATACTGTTGTTGTTGTACTAGGGGCGATAACTGCCAGACTGTTGTTGTTGTACTAGGGGTGATAACTGCCAGACTATTGCTATTGTTGTACTAGGGGCGATAACCGATCGACTGTTGTTATTGTTGTACTGGGGGTGATAACTGCCAGACTGTTGTTATTGTTGTACTAGGGGTGATAATTGCCAGACTGTTGTTGTACTGAGGGCGATAACTGCCAGACTGTTGTTGTTGTACTAGGGGCGATAAATGCCAGACTATTGCTATTGTTGTACTAGGGGCGATAACCAATCGACTGTTGTTATTGTTGTACTGGGGGCGATTACTGCCAGACTGTTGATATTGTTATACTAGGGGTGATAACTGCCAGACTGTTGATATTGTTGTACTAGGAGCGATAACTGACAGACTGATGTTGTTGTACTCTGATTTATCACAGAGCCACACTCATTAGTTATCTATCACAGTGCCACATTCAGCTTTCATCTACCACTGAGTCACACTCATCTGTCATATATCCTATAGCCACACTTATTTGTTATCTATCACAAAGCGACATTAATCTTTCTTCTACCACAGAGCCACTCTCGTCTTTTGTCTACCACTAGGCCACATTCACCTTGCATTATCATAGAGCCACGCTCATCTTTCATCTACACCGGAACCACTCTCATTTTTCATCTACCACAGAGCCACACTCATCTGTCATCAGTCAAAGAGTGTCACTCATCTGTCGTCTATCACAGAGCCACAATCATCTTTCATCTACCATAAAGCCCCATTAATCTTTTATCTATTACAGAGCCACACTCATCTCTCATCTTTCACAGAGCCACACTCATCTTTCATGTATCACAGAGCCACACTCATCTCTCATCTATCACAGAGCCACACTCATCTTTCATGTATCACAGAGCCACACTCATTCTTTATTTATCACAGAGCCACACATCTTTCATCTATCACAGAGCCACACTCATTCTTTATTTATCACAGAGCCACACATCTTTCATCTATCACAGTGCCACACTCATTCTTTATTTATCACAGAGCCACACATCTTTCATCTATCACAGAGCAACACATCTTTCATCTATCACAGAGCCACACTCATTTTTCATCTATCACAGTGCCACACTCATTCTTTATTTATCACAGAGCCACACATCTTTCATCTATCACAGAGCCACACATCTTTCATCTATCACAGAGCCACCCATCTTTCATCTACCACAGAGCCACACATTTTTCATCCATCACAGAGCCACACATCTTTCATCTATCACAGAGCCACACATCTTTCATTTACCACAGAGCCACACATCTTTCATCTATCACAGAGCCACACATCTTTCATCTATCACAGAGCCACACATCTTTCATCTACCACAGAGCCACATTCATCTTTCATCTATCACAAAGCCACTCTCATTCTTTATCTATCATAGAGCCACATTCATCTTTCATTTACCACAGTGCCAGACACATCTTTTATCTACCACAGCGCCACATTCATCTTTCATCTAACATAGAGCCACATTCATCTTTCATCTACCACAGAGCCACATTAATCTTTCATCTATCACAGAGCCACATGCATCTTTCATTTACTACAGAGCCACATTAATCTTTCATCTACCACAGAGCCACATTCATCTTTCACCTATCGCATAGCCTCTATGAGAGACAGATATAAGTTCTATAAGACGAATGTAAGTGGTTTTAGACAGATGTCAGCTCTGTGAGACAGGAGTTAGTAAGCTCTATGAGATATGTGTTTGCAAATTCTATAAAACTGGTGTCAGTTTTTTGACTTTACACACATACAATTCTGCCCTGCTTTTCGTCCCTCTCTTTAAATTATCAAGCTGATTAAATACAATTTTATGCAAAAAATTGCGATACTGATAAAGGTTTTCTAGCTGCAACATTCATTTTGTCATTGGTGACTGTTATACTGTGAAACTGACTTATAGTTCGTTCAACAATTCATAAACACACATGCTAGCCGTTTTTCCCCCCTCGAAAACTGCCTGTTAGATCGTAATGTATTTTTTTTTTTTTTTGCTTGCAGCCTTAGAATATCCATGATGTTAACTAAATATTTCTTTCACTAAAGAAGAAAATCAAATGTAGTTTTTTTTTTCTTCTTAACTAACGATGTATATTTGTAATCACGAAACCGTCTTGGTGGACTTTCGGAATTTTATTTTCATTAGTTTCAGAAAGTAATGCACACTATGACTGGTTTAGGAGGGGGTCAAAGACAAACTAAGTAATTTCATGATTTTCTCAAGCAAAGTCGAACTGTCAGTGATCTGAAGCCACAAATAAGACATCGTTGACGGTTTAGTCCAAGGCGCACCCAGAAACTAGTGTCAAGTTACTGTGTCGTATAGCTAGCTTATAAACAAACTGATACAGACATCAGTTTCAAAATAAATTTGAGATACAAATGTATAACTATGCAGAAGGTAACCGTTTGACTGTACCAGCACTTCTTCGGGGAATCTCGGATGAGACATTTATATTAGGATTCATGACCTAGAGAAACGAATACGATTGGAGTCTGGATAGAGCATCATTTAACGGCTGGATCAGACAGAACACAGAGTACACTCATGTCCAGCAAGGAAGGACAAGGAAAGTTGACGACTTTGATGTAGATGAGATTAGACTTGAGATCTTAACAATTTTAGAGATAAATCAACTGGTTACTCTTCAAAAACTGAAATTAGCATTGAAATCACAATGCAGTATTGACATTAAAAAAAACTCATCATCATGTAGCAGGTCCTTTGCAGAACGTCGCTCTCATCACGGTCTGCCTGAAAGAAACTCGGTCTCTCGCCAGTTCTCCCGCCTCATGTACTTTCATACTCAAGGAGTCATTTATATCATGTGCCCAACTTCGTGTCGGTCGGCTCCTGCTCCTTCTTCCTGGTACCATGCCTTCTGCAATTATTTTTTCGATTCCGTCGTGGCGTTTGATATGACCAAAATATTTCAGCTTCCGAGACAGGATGGTGTTTATTAGCCAATCTTCCCTGATGTTCAGATCTTTCAAGATGTCAGTATTTCTGGTCTTTTTCGTCCAAGTTATTCTAAATATGAATTCTGAATCTTTCTGTACCATTTCAGCTCAAAAGCCCCTATTCTCTTTCTTAAGGACTGGGAGATAGTCCACGACTCACATCCGTATGTTGCTACATGGAAGATGCGATAGTCCACGACTCAAATCCGTATATTGCTACATGAAAGATGCGATAGTCCACGAC
>CAJHNH020001332.1:25727-60727 GCA_905116865.2 Candidula unifasciata
ACACACACATAGAAACTACGACCAATGTGTACAATAAAACCAAGTGTTCACATACACATAAACTACGACCAATGTGTACAATAAAACCAAGTGTTCACACACACAGAAACTACGACCAATGTGTACAATAAAACCAAGTGTTCACACACACAGAAACTACGACCACTGTGTACAATAAAACCAAGTTGTTCACACACACATAGAAACTACGACCAATGTGTACAATAAAACCAAGTGTTCACACACACACAGAAACTATGACCACTGTGTACAATAAAACCAAGTGTTCACACACACAGAAACTACGACCAATGTGTACAATAAAACCAAGTGTTCACACACACACAGAAACTACGACCACTGTGTACAATAAAACCAAGTGTTCAAACACACAGAAACTACGACCACTGTGTACAATAAAACCAAGTGTTCAAACACATAGAAACAACGACCAATGCGTACAATAAAACCATGTGTTCACACACACATAGAAACTACGACCAATGTGTACAATAAAACCAAGTGTTCACACACACACAGAAACAACGACCAATGTGTACAATAAAACCAAGTGTTCAAACACACAGAAACTACGACCACTGTGTACAAAAAAACCAAGTGTTCACACACACACAGAAACTACGACCAATGTGTACAATAAAACCAAGTGTTCAAACACACAGAAACTACGACCAATGTGTACAATAAAACCAAGTGTTCAAACACACAGAAACTACGACCACTGTGTACAATAAAACCAAGTGTTCACACACACACAGAAACTACGACCAATGTGTACAATAAAACCAAGTGTTCAAACACACAGAAACAACGACCAATGTGTACAATAAAACCAAGTGTTCAAACACACAGAAACTACGACCACTGTGTACAATAAAACCAAGTGTTCACACACACACAGAAACTACGACCAATGTGTACAATAAAACCAAGTGTTCAAACACACAGAAACTACGACCAATGTGTACAATAAAACCAAGTGTTCAAACACACAGAAACTACGACCACTGTGTACAATAAAACCAAGTGTTCACACACACACAGAAACTACGACCAATGTGTACAATAAAACCAAGTGTTCAAACACACAGAAACTACGACCAATGTGTACAATAAAACCAAGTGTTCACACACACAGAAAACGTTTGCAATTGGACATAATAAAATCTATAGCAACTTGATCCTGGCATGATTACAAATCTCTTTGTTTGTTGAATCACACATCTAAGGACAGACAGACATACAGAGGTATGGCGATATAGATATCGCTAGACAGACATATTAGACAGACAGACAGATAGGCAGATAGACAGACAGACAGACAGACAGACAGACAGACAGACAGACAGACAGACAGACAGACAGACAGACAGACAGACAGACAGACAGACAGCCAGCCAGCCAGCCAGCCAGCCAGACAGCCAGACAGACAGACAGACAGACAGACAGTGAGACAGACAGACAGACAGACAGACAGACAGTGAGACAGACAGACAGACAGACAGACAGACAGACAGACAGACAGACAGACAGACAGACAGACAGACAGACAGACAGACAGACAGACAGACAGACAGACAGACAGACAGACAGACAGACAGACAGACAGACAGACAGACAGACAGACAGACAGACAGACAGACAGACAGACAGACAGACAGACAGACAGACAGACAGACAGACAGACAGACAGATAGATAGATAGATAGATAGATAGATAGATAGATAGATAGATAGATAGATAGATAGATAGATAGATAGATAGATAGATAGATAGATAGATAGATAGATAGATAGATAGATAGATAGATAGATAGATAGATAGATAGATAGATAGATAGATAGATAGATAGATAGATAGATAGATAGATAGATAGATAGATAGATAGATAGATAGATAGATAGATAGATAGATAGATAGATAGATAGATAGATAGATAGATAGATAGATAGATAGATAGATAGATAGATAGACAGACAGAGGATCAGTCATGAGAAAGTCTGGGTTTCAACTCACCCCCATCAGCGTAGCTCTCGACTCCGTAGCCATCCTGTAGACCTGTGGTCCAGGTGCCCTCGTACCGGGCCCCAGATGTAGTGCTGGCCCGGACTCCATACCTGCCCTTGAAGCCTTGCGTCCACTCTCCCTTATAGACCCACTTGCCCTTGGTCTCGACCCCTAGCCCATGGCGCTTACCCTGAAACCACTGCCCCTTGTAAGAGTTGCCACTGGGCCAGGTATATACTCCAGATACTTCAAACCCGTACTGCCAGGCCCCCGCGTACTCGCCCTGTCCCTTGGGGCCCGTACAGACCCCATTGCCATGAGCCTTGCCGTCCTCCCAACCTCCGCAGTAGGTGCCTCCATCATCGAAATCAAACCGACCACCTCCGGTCGTCATTGGTTTCCGTGAGCCACTACAACAGACATGTTCTCATGGAAACCAAAACAGGGGAATTGACTGCCAGAAACATGAAGCTGCTCAACTCCGGGAATCTTGGGAGCACAATGTATCCACGTGACGAGGCACTCACGATCCACAATTAGTCGATGATCTATCGAGCACAGAGATGAGCGTTCTCCATGTTTGTTGTCTCCAGATGGAAATACACGCCTGCCTAGGCGCTACACGACTGCATAGATGTTCATCAGCACAGTGCTCTCATGACTTCACTCGAGGTGACCTCGCTCAATCGGTCAACGTGTGTTTTGTCTGCACAGAGATGTCGATATTTTCACTGATTAGAGACCCCACAGATTACTGGGCTGTCGACTAGAGACCCCACAGAATACTGGGCTGTCGACTAGAGACCTCACAGAATACTGGGCTGTCGACTAGAAACCCCACAGAATAATGGGCTGTTGACTAGAGATCCCACAGAATACTGGGCTGTCGACCAGAGACACCACAGAATACGGGGCTGTCGACTAGATACCCCACAGAATACTGGGCTGTCGACTAGATACCCCACAGAACACTGGGCTGTCGACTAGAGACCCCACAGAATACTGGGCTGTCGACTAGAGACCCCACAGAATACTGGGCTGACGACTAGACCCCACAGAATACTGGGCTGACGACTAGAGACCCCACAGATTACTGGGCTTAGGCCAGCAGAACAGCCTGTACTGGTGTCACTACTGGAGAGTTGTCGGATTCACAGCTGAGGCAGTCTCGTGGAACCTGCAACAGACAAGAGAGGAGTATGACGCGCCTGCCTGAACTATTCATGTCTGAGTTTGTTTATCCTCAGTTTCATTGTCTGTGGTTTTTATGTTCCACTGGCATCATCTTACGTTCCATCACATACACACACACACACTCACACTCTCTCTCTCACACACACACACACGCACACTCACACACACTCTCTCTCACACACAAACACACGCACACTCACACACTTTCTCTCTCACACACAGAGTGAGAGAGAGAGAGAGAGAGAGAGAGAGAGAGAGAGAGAGAAACTGACATGGCGTCTCCGCAAACAGAAGGGTCGTGAAGGTACCCACACGCTCCAGTCCAGTCTGCAGCAGCCTTGTGCTGTTTGTCAAACATGGCGTGGATTTTAGTGAACTGTTTATACTGGGATGTATTTATTACCTTTTCTTCTATACTCTTTATCACCAGCATCAGCCCCAGCAACGACAACAGCACCACTACCACCAACAACAACAGCACCACTACCACCAACAACAACAGCACCACTACAACCAACAACAACAGCACCACTACCACCACCAACAACAGCACCACTACCAACAGAAACACCAGCACCACTACCACCAACAACAACAGCACCACTACCACCAACAACAACAGCACCACTACAACCAACAACAACAGCACCACTACCACCACCAACAACAGCACCACTACCAACAGAAACACCATCACCACTACCAACAGCAACACCAGCACCACTACCATCAGGAACAACAGCACCACTACCACCAACAACAACAGCACCACTACCACCAACAACAACAGCACCACTACAACCAACAACAACAGCACCACTAACACCAGCAACAACAGCACCACTATCACCAGCAATAACAGCACCACTACCACCAACAACAACAGCACCACTACCACCACCATCAACAACAGCACCACTACAACCAACAACAACAGCACCCCTACCACCAGCAACAACAGCACCACTACAACCAACAACAACAGCACCACTACAACCAACAACAACAACACCACTACCACCAGCAACAACAGCACCACTACAACCAGCAACAACACCACTACAACCAACAACAACAACACCACTACCACCAGCAACAACATCACCACTACAACCAACAACAACAGCACCACTACAACCAGCAACAACAGCACCACTACAACCAACAACAACAGCACAACTACAGCCAACAACAACAACACCACCAGCACAAACAACACCTTTACCGTTAAACTACTGCTGCTGTTACCACTACTAGGAGTCATACAACATGATACTGCTGGTGCTGCTACTGTTGCCACAAACAACTACTGCTGTTGATGCTGCTACTGTTGCCACAAACAACTACTGCTGTTGATGCTGCTACTGTTGCCACAAACAACTACTGCTGTTGATGCTGCTACTGTTGCCACAAACAACTACTGCTGTTGATGCTGCTACTGTTGCCACAAACAACTACTGCTGTTGATGCTGCTACTGTTGCCACAAACAACTACTGCTGTTGATGCTGCTACTGTTGCCACAAACAACTACTGCTGTTGATGCTGCTACTGTTGCCACAAACAACTACTGCTGTTGATGCTGCTACTGTTGCCACAAACAACTATTGCTGTTGATGCTGCTACTGTTGCCACAAACAACTACTGCTGTTGATGCTGCTACTGTTGCCACAAACAACTATTGCTGTTGATGCTGCTACTGTTGCCACAAACAACTACTGCTGTTGATGCTGCTACTGTTGCCACAAACAACTATTGCTGTTGATGCTGCTACTGTTGCCACAAACAACTACTGCTGTTGATGCTGCTACTGTTGCCACAAACAACTACTGCTGTTGATGCTGCTACTGTTGCCACAAACAACTACTGCTGTTGATGCTGCTATAAAGACTGCGGCTGCAGCACTCACTCAAGTATATCTGCCCATCAGAAGTGGATTGCCTTGGTGCTCTACAGATCTACAGAAACATGGGGTGGGGGGGGGATGAGAAAGTGAGCGAGTGATAGAGAGAGTGAGTGAAAGAGAGAGACACAGAGAGAGAGAGAGTGAGAGAGGGAGAGAGAGGCAGAGAGAGAGAGAGAGTGAGAGAGGGAGAGAGAGAGTGAGTGAAAGAGAGAGAGACAGAGAGAGAGTGAGAGAGGGAGAGAGAGGCAGAGAGAGAGTGAGAGAGAGAGTGAGAGAGAGAGTGAGAGAGAGACACAGAGAGAGAGAGTGAGAGAGGGAGAGAGACAGTGAGTGAGAGAGAGAGTGAGAGAGGGAGAGAGTGAGTGAGAGAGAGTGAGCGAGTGAGAGGGGGAGAGACAGAGAGACAGAGAGAGCGAGAGAGTGAGAGAGACAGAAAGAGAGAGAGAGACAGAAAGAGAGAGAGATTGAGAGAGAGACAGAGAGAGACAGAAAGAGAGAGAGAAAGACAGAGAGAGACAGAGAGAGAGAAAGACAGAGAGAGAGACAGAGAGAGAGACAGAGAGAGAGACAGAGAGAGAGACAGAGAGAGAGACAGAAAGAGAGAGAGAGACAGAGAGAGAGACAGAGAGAGACAGAGAGAGAGAGAGAGAAAGAGAGAGAGAGAGAACAGGTTCAGGATGGATGAAAGGCTGCCCCAGAAGCTGACAACATCGCCAACCACGTGATCTCTGTCGCCGACATCGATCGGCCAGCACGGTTGGGTTTGTCTCCCTCAAGATGGACGGCGACAAGTTGTGTGTGTGTATATGTGTGTATGTGTGTATAAATATATATTATAAATGTCGTATGTACGTATGTGTATGTGAACGCATGCATATGTTCCCGCGTGTGTGTGTGTGTGTGTGTGTGTGTGTGTGTGTGTGCATCGTAATATGTATGAGTGTTGACGTTTTGAACTACAAAACTGGCGTGAAGCAATTAATTCATTTATACCAGACTGCGGCTGAGTGTGTGTGTGTGTGTGTGTGTGTGTGCATGTGTCTGTGCATGTATGTGTGCATATATGTGTGAGTGTGTGTGCGTGTGTGTACGTACATGTGTGTGTGTGTGCATGTGTGTGTGTGTGCATGTATGTGGGCGTTCATGTATTTGAGTGGCGTGTGCATGTGTGTGTATGTGTGTGTATGTGCATGTATGTGTGCGTGTGCGTGCGTGCACGTGTGTGTGTGTGCATGTGTGTGTGCATGTGTGTGTGCATGTGTGTGTGCATATATGTGTGTGTGCATGTATGTGTGTGTGCGTGTGCATGTGTGTGTATGTGTGTGTGTGTGCATGAGTGTGTGTGTGTGTGAAATCTAAGCATTCTAAGATCTGAAAAGACCCACACCTCCCGGCATATATGGCTAGTTTGCACAACTGTAGGTTTATACAGATACTGACCAGTAATCACTGACCAGGGGTGAATGACCAGTGATCACTGACCAGGGGTGAATGACCAGGGGTTACTGACCAGTGATCACTGACCAGGGGGGAATGACCAGGGGTGACTGACCAGTGATCACTGACCAGGGGTGAATGACCAGGGGTGACTAAACAGGGATGAATGACCAGTGATCACTGACCAGGGGTGACTGACCAGTGATCACTGACCAGAGGTGACTGACCAGGGGTGAATGACCAGTGATCACTGACCAGGGGTGAATGACCACGGGTGAATGACCAGTGATCACTGACCAGGGGTGAATGACCAGGGGTTACTGACCAGTGATCACTGACCATGGGGGAATGACCAGGGGTGACTGACCAGTGATCACTGACCAGGGGTGAATGACCAGGGGTGACTGAACAGGGATGAATGACCAGTGATCACTGACCAGGGGTGACTGACCAGTGATCACTGACCAGAGGTGACTGACCAGGGGTGAATGACCAGTGATCACTGACCAGGGGTGACTGACCAGGGGTAAATGACCAGGGGTGAATGACCAGTGATCACTGACCAGGGGTGACTGACCAGGGGTGAATGACCAGGGGTGACTGACCTGGGCTGAATTACCAGTGATCACTTACCAGGGCTGAATGACCAGTGATCACTGACCAGGAGTGACTGACCAGTGATCACTGACCAGGGGTGACTGACCAGTGATCACTTACCAGGGGTGACTGACCAGTGATCACTGACCAGGGGTGAATAACCAGTGATCACTGACCAGGGGTGAATGACCAGGGGTGATTGGCCAGTGATCACTGACCAGGGGTGACTGACCAGTGATCACTGACGAGGGGTGACTGACCAGTGATCACTGACCAGGGGTGACTGACCAGTGATCACTGACCAGGGGTGAATGACCAGTGATCACTGACCAGTGATCACTGACCAGGGGTGAATGACCAGTGATCACTGACCAGGGGTGAATGACCAGGGGTTACTGACCAGTGATCACTGACCAGGGGGGAATGACCAGGGGTGACTGACCAGTGATCACTGACCAGGGGTGAATGACCAGGGGTGACTAAACAGGGATGAATGACCAGTGATCACTGACCAGGGGTGACTGACCAGTGATCACTGACCAGAGGTGACTGACCAGGGGTGAATGACCAGTGATCAATGACCAGGGGTGAATGACCACGGGTGAATGACCAGTGATCACTGACCAGGGGTGAATGACCAGGGGTTACTGACCAGTGATCACTGACCATGGGGGAATGATCAGGGGTGACTGACCAGTGATCACTGACCAGGGGTGAATGACCAGGGGTGACTGAACAGGGATGAATGACCAGTGATCACTGACCAGGGGTGACTGACCAGTGATCACTGACCAGAGGTGACTGACCAGGGGTGAATGACCAGTGATCACTGACCAGGGGTGACTGACCAGGGGTAAATGACCAGGGGTGAATGACCAGTGATCACTGACCAGGGGTGACTGACCAGGGGTGAATGACCAGGGGGTGACTGACCTGGGCTGAATTACAGTGATCACTTACCAGGGCTGAATGACCAGTGATCACTGACCAGGAGTGACTGACCAGTGATCACTGACCAGGGGTGACTGACCAGTGATCACTTACCAGGGGTGACTGACCAGTGATCACTGACCAGGGGTGAATAACCAGTGATCACTGACCAGGGGTGAATGACCAGGGGTGATTGGCCAGTGATCACTGACCAGGGGTGACTGACCAGTGATCACTGACGAGGGGTGACTGACCAGTGATCACTGACCAGGGGTGACTGACCAGTGATCACTGACCAGGGGTGAATGACCAGTGATCACTGACCAGGTGTGAATGACCAGGGGTGAATGACCAGTGATCACTGACCAGGGGTGACTGACCAGTGATCACTGACCAGGGGTGACTGACCAGTGATCACTAACCAGGGGTGACTGACCAGTGATCACTGACCAGGGGTGAACGACGAGTGGTCAGTCTGACCAATAATTACTGACCAGGGGAACGAATGAACAGACCACACACACACACACGACGCGCGCACGCACGCACGCACATACACACCTACCCACCCACCACCCACGCACGCACGCACGCACACACACACATAGATCCACTCTATCCAGACATACACACACACGCATATGCAAACTTCTTCTTCTTCTTCTTCTTTTTCTTCCTCTCTTCCACCTTGTATGTCAGCCCTGTGTTGGGGGTTTGGGGGGGGGGGGGGTGTGGAGATGTAACAACATTTGTTAATGAGCTCTGTCAAGAGTTCTAAATGTTTTTCTTTTGAAGTTAGATATTTATTAAGTTAGATATCAATTAAGATGAGGACATGATTCTATAGGGTGAATGGTATCAATAGCTATTGATTTGTGACTGTTTCATTTGTATGTTATATGTTTCCCCACGCGATATTTCTAGATATTTGTTACCCATTTCTTTATGTTTTCTGTCAAAGAAAAGTGGCAACACTGCTATCAAGATTCATGTTCATTTATGTTAGGCAGTTCTTAATGCCATCACTCCATGTTTTTTTAGGTCTCCCGGTCACCCTATACCCGTTGTAACATTTCTGTTTGGCTCGCTGTGGCATAATACAAGGGTAGTTTGGTTAGGTGTCCAAACCACTTCATTTGTTGTTCTTCGATGATTTGTAATTTCTCTGTCCACTTTTCCATCGGATGTGAAAATTGCTCTCAAATACTTGAATTCCTCCGTTTTTCTTAACGTGTTGGTTTTAAAATTGTATCTCTAAATTGTTTTTTTGTCTTCCTATCAACCATTGTCTCTATCTTCGTAGTTTTTATTTCTCCATTTAATATTCACCCCCTTTGTTAATAATTTGATTTAGGTAGTTCTGTAGGCATTCCATGCTTTCTGCTTAGTATCTGGTCGTCGGCGAATAGTAATTCTGTAAAATCTTCTTCATGATTAAAGTTCGTTTCCTTACATACAGTATCAATGTATAGGATAAAAAGAAGTGGCAATAGTACACAGCCCTGAGTCACACCAGAGTTCACTATAAAAGTTCTTGACAACTGTCACGATACGATCTCAGTGATTCCAGAAGTTAGTACTTGTAATAAGTTCTTCTGGTTATTGAGAGACAAGAGACTATGCCCTTAAACCAAATGTTACTTTAAACCGTATTGATTTAAATGTTTCCAGTCCCTAGTCCAGACAAAGCAACCCAACCTTGGGTAATATTACCTAAAACTTTACACTGTAGCTAGGAATTCTATTCTCATGCCAGTGTCAGAATGTTATCTCCTGACCACAGACTGTAGAGGCCAGCGAACGGGGAACTTAGCATCACACCCGAGCTGGACCGTAGGTCATAAAAGATTACCTAACACGAATTGAGCGGACTGTAGACATAGAGGCGACGAGAAGTTTAAAGTTTAACACGTCAGTGTAATACTGGGGAGAACAGGTGTTTGGCAATTAGGAATGTTTTATCTTGGTCAAGGTCGTACTGTAGGCCGTTCACTGTGAGTGACAGGTCACTGGTTAGCCAATTTGATTTGATAGGTACTTCAGAGGCGGAGCTTACGCCATCATCTTGAGGGTTGGGTAAAAACTAAGGAAAGGGAGGAGTTTAATTTGGACAATAGATTGATACTTATACTTCGAGCCTGTGGAATTCCCGTCATAATTCGCAGCCTGCCTGCAAACAAACACAGGTCGACGTAAAGGTATATTTTACTGTCGTACTCTGGTTTGGCGATAGATGGAAAAGTTCCCAGGTAAGAGAAAATATTAATTTTAATCTTGTATACATAGGTTAGGGAGTTAAGCTTAGTCTATACTACCTTTTCCTAATTTGTCTGCACATTCTGCTTGAAATAGTTCTTTGTGAGAATTCAGTATCTCAGTTAGGGAACTGCTAAACTATTCCTATTTCTTGTATGTTTGTGTCACATGTTTTTCAGTGTATGTTTTCATGTGTAGAAAATAAGATGTGAACAATGACATTTGATATAATGAAATGTAATTATATTGTTTCCATGATGCCCATATGTGCAGGGATGCTGTTACGTTTTGTGTGCCCACCATGTGCTCACTTAAGGTGTTCACCTGAACAGGGGATTTATAATCCCAGGGGGAGAATGATGGGTGTACAGTATTTACTGTCACTGAAAGATAATATTCAGGACAGAGTGCACATATAAATTGTTTGAGTTTTCAGCACATAACCTGCTCCACGTGGTCATGTAATATCAATGTCAGCCAGTTGGAAGTCTGAGTGATGACGGACAACAGACTTAGAAAGTCAACTATCATGACATAGCATTGGAGGGAAGGCAGGGTATGTGACGCCCATGTAAGACAAAAGACCTTCAGACTAGACTGGAGAGGATGTGGAATATGAGGAGGAGTGATGGGATATATTTTATTATTATATGTTGTATTAATTAATACATGTATTCTTAGTGTAAGTCAAGATACTACACGTATGTGTTTTGTTTCCATGATTACAGCGCCCATGTGACGATCAGTCCATGAAAGAGACTACATAGTGTTAGACTCGGCCAGCTGGGAACGAGGTGGAGAACGATGTGGAGAACGAGGTGGGGAGGAAGTGGAGAATAAGCTGAAACAGGCAGACAACAGGCAAGGAAGAGTTGGACAAGCTTGACAGTTCCTCACGGCTGTCAGAGGCTTATAAGTTGAGTTAACCCCTTTATGTTAACCTTTTATCATCATTATCATACCACTCTAAACCCCGAGCTGTTTGTCTCGCTGAAGCGTATCACTTTCATTAACCAGTCACTGTTTGTGTAAATCAACAAACTGGTAATTTCATTGTAGTAAATAAAGCTGGTATGTCAAGTTTTAAACTACATAGTTTGTTAAATTCCAAATGTCTGTTCTTACATGTTTAATTAAACTGTTAGGATAGAATACCATTTGGTGGGGGCTAAAATAATATAATAATTCTTTAATTATTAATAATAACACCGGGAGAAGGTAGATGACGGAGGAATCACTTGCCCTGTCTAATAATTCATTAAGTATGATAGACATCTAAAATTCCTTGCCTTCTCTTGTGGGTACCAAGTGCAGCTAATGTTAAAGTACTTAACGAGCCAATATGGCTGTTTTCTTGGATATCCAGGACTTTGTCTGAGAGCAACATAGCTCAGATTTTAGTTCGGTTAATCTGGTGGAGGGAATGGGTTGAGAGGAACATCCCTATTCAACAACATAAACATTTAAACCATCCGTCACGTCACAACAACCCTGCCTTCGATCTTATGCAGCTTTCACAGCGTGTGTACAGGCTTTTGCACATATTAAGGAGATTGCTGATTCCTTTTCCCCCCAAACATTTCCTCAACATATTCCTGTCGGCTCTATCAAAGGCTGTTTTCTGGTCTATAAATGTCAACAAACATGTCTTATCATGTTCTATTGCCCTCTCTGATAGTTGTCTCAATGTATAAATGGCATCTGTGCAACTTCTGTTTCGTTGAAAGCCCAACTGTGCTTCTGAAAGTTGATACTCTTTCAATAGACTTAGCCTTCTTTTAACGATCTTAGCATACATTTCCCCATTGTGACTGGGAAGTGATATTCCTCTGTTATTAGTGTGGCCTTCCTTTATTTTTCCATAGCCGGACTATAACATCAGTTTGCCAATCTGATGACGTTTCTTGATTTTCCCATGCCACCTGAAATATTCTCTTCAATCATGTTGCTCCCGTTTCTCCTGCTGCCTTGTTAGCCTCTGCTGGTTAATCATCAATACCTGTCGCCTTTAGTCTAGGTGCGGTATGAATGACATATTCTACTTCATCTAATAAGATACCTGGTTCTTGTTCCTCTGTAGTCAGTTCCTAGTTGCTTTTATGTTCCGCCCTGCTTTCATCAGGTTTTTTGTTGTTGTTGACTCGAAGTAATTACTCAACCTTGCTAAAAAAGTTTTTGTTAGGTTCTATTATTCATCGTTTATATTTCTGCTGGGTTGTATTTTTTATTGCTGTTCCTTATGTCTTTAATTGTTTTTGTAGTTGTTTTTCACTGCTGTTCTTTCTTCTTCAGCCAGCGTGCTTCCAAACTTTCCCCATAAATCACTTTCTTCTTGTCTGATAGTTCTATTTATTTCTTTTCTAATTATCCTGTATGTTATGTAAGCCTCTTCTGTTCTGTTCAGCATACTACATACCCACTAATTCACATAGTAACATATGATTTTATACATACCCACACATAAACTCTCATACGAAGATACTCACATGAATACATTTATTAACATAATCAGATATTCATACATAGACATTCATATACACACTCACACATTCATACACAATCATATATTACCAATCCTGCACACTCAGACACACACGCACATGTGCACACACTCTTACATACACATTCTTGCTCACACATACTCATACATGAAAACACTCATACATTCACACGATTACATAAACATACATGAACTATCACTTACATGTACACACTCAAAACATACCCATACATATACAGACAACTAAAAATACAAAACAACCAAACTTACACAAAAAACCATATACAAAAACCCATACACACACATACATGGTTGCCATTAAATATCAGCGACCTAGCTGGGTCGCCTGGATCTTACCATAACCAAAACTGGAAATCCAAGACCATATTTGCTAATGTAGTGCTCATGATTGGCTATCATCTAAGAGGAATGCAAGTAATAAAGGACACACACTGGACCATGAGGACATAAGGTGGACAGAGAGGACATAAGGTGGACAGAGAGGACATCAGGTGGATGGAACATAAGGAGGGCAGTGAGGACTTAAGGTGGACAGAGAGGACATAAGGTGGACAGAGAGGACATAAGGTGGACAGAGAGGACATAAGGTGGACAGAGAGGACATAAGGTGGACAGTGAGGACATAAGGAGGACAGTGAGGACTTAAGGTGGACAGAGAGGACATAAGGAGGACAGTGAGGACTTAAGGTGGACAGAGAGGACATAAGGTGGACAGAGAGGACATAAGGTGGACAGAGAGGACATAAGGTGGACAGAGAGGACATAAGGAGGACAGTGAGGACTTAAGGTGGACAGAGAGGACATAAGGTGGGCAGAGAGGACATAAGGTGGACAGAGAGGACATAAGGTGGACAGAGAGGACATAAGGTGGACAGAGAGGACATAAGGTGGACAGAGAGGACATAAGGTGGACAGAGAGGACATAAGGAGGACAGTGAGGACTTAAGGTGGACAGAGAGGACATAAGGAGGACAGTGAGGACTTAAGGTGGACAGAGAGGACATAAGGTGGACAGAGAGGACATAAGGTGGACAGAGAGGACATAAGGTGGACAGAGAGGACATAAGGTGGACAGAGAGGACATAAGGAGGACAGTGAGGACTTAAGGTGGACAGAGAGGACATAAGGTGGACAGAGAGGACATAAGGTGGACAGAGAGGACATAAGGTGGACAGTGAGGACTTAAGGTGGACAGTGAGGACTTAAGGTGGACAGTGAGGACATAAGGTGGGCAGTGAGGATATAAGGTGGACAGTGAGGACTTAAGGTGGACAGAGAGGACATAAGGTGGACAGTGAGGACTTAAGGTGGACAGTGAGGACTTAAGGTGGACAGAGAGGACATAAGGTGGGCAGTGAGGACATAAGGTGGACAGAGAGGACATAAGGTGTTCAGTGAGGACATAAGGTGGGCAGTGAGGACATACGGTGGGCAGTGAGGACATACGGTGAATGAAACATAAGGTGGGCAGTGAGGACATACGGTGGGCAGTGAGGACATACGGTGAATGAAACATAAGGTGGGCAGTGAGGACATAAGGTGGACAGAGAGGACATAACGTGTTCAGTGAGGACATAAGGTGGGCAGTGAGGACATACGGTGGGCAGTGAGGACATACGGTGAATGAAACATAAGGTGGGCAGTGAGGACATATGGTGGGCAGTGAGGACATACGGTGAATGAAACATAAGGTGGGCAGTGAGGACATAAGGTGGACAGAGAGGACATAAGGTGTTCAGTGAGGACATAAGGTGGGCAGTGAGGACATACGGTGGGCAGTGAGGACATACGGTGAATGAAACATAAGGTGGGCAGTGAGGACATACGGTGGGCAGTGAGGACATACGGTGAATGAAACATAAGGTGGGCAGTGAGGACATACGGTGGGCAGTGAGGACATACGGTGAATGAAACATAAGGTGGGCAGTGAGGACATACGGTGAATGAAACATAAGGTGGGCAGTGAGGACATACGGTGAATGAAACATAAGGTGGGCAGTGAGGACATACGGTGGGCAGTAAGGACATACGGTGAATGAAACATAAGGTGGGCAGTGAGGACATACGGTGGGCAGTGAGGACATACGGTGGGCGGTGAGGACATACGGTGGGCAGTGAGGACATACGGTGGGCAGTGAGGACATACGGTGGGCAGTGAGGACATACGGTGGGCAGTGAGGACATACGGTGAATGAAACATAAGGTGGGCAGTGAGGACATACGGTGGGCAGTGAGGACATACGGTGGGCAGTGAGGACATACGGTGGGCAGTGAGGACATACGGTGAATGAAACATAAGGTGGGCAGTGAGGACATAGGTGGGGTGGGAGTGATAAAACATAAGGTGGGCAGTGAGGACATAGGGTGGGCAGTGAGGACATAAGGTGGGGCAGTGAGGACATACGGTGGGCACAATAATGTTGAGGACATACGGTGGGCAGTGAGGACATACGGTGGGCAGTGAGGACATAACGGTGGACAGTGAGGACAGGTGGTGAGGACATAAGTTGGGACAGTGAGGACATAAGGTGGGAGGACATTAAGGTGGTGAGAGGACATAAGGTGGACAGAGAGGACATAAGGTGGACAGTGAGGACATAAGGTGGACAGTGAGGACTTAAGGTGGACAGTGAGGACATAAGGTGGACAGAGAGGACATACATAAGGTGGAGAGAGGACATAAGGAGGACAGTGAGGGACTTAAGGTGGACAGTGAGGACATAAGGTTGGACAGTGAGGACATAAGGTGGACAGAGAGGACATAAGGTGGACAGTGAGGACTTAAGTGTGACAGTGAGGACATAAGGTGGATGGAACATAAGGTGGACAGTGAGGACATAAGGTGGATGGAACATAAGGTGGACAGTGAGGACATAAGGTGGATGGAACATAAGGTGGACAGTGAGGACATAAGGTGGGCAGTGAGGACATAAGGTGGGCAGAGTTGGACAGTGAGGACATAAGGTGAATGGAACATAAGGTGGGCAGTGAGGACATAAGGTGAGGAACATAAGGTGGACAGTGAGGACATAAGGTGAATGGAACATAAGGTGGGCAGTGAGGACATAAGGTGGATGGAACATAAGGTGGACAGTGAGGACATAAGGTGGATGGAACAGTGAGGAAACATATGGGTGGGCAGTGAGGACATACGGTGAACACAGTGAGGACATAAGGTGAATGGAACATAAGGTGGGCAGTGAGGACATAAGGTGAATGGAACATAAGGTGGGCAGTGAGGACATAAGTGTAGGACATAGAGAGGACATAAAGGTGTTCAGTGAGGACATAAGGTGGGCAGTGAGGACATAACGGTGGGCAGTGAGGACATACGGTGAATGAAACATAAGGTGGACAGGGGCATAAGGTGGGCAGTGAGGACATACGGTGAATGAAACATAAGGTGGACGGGGAAAACAAGCTTGACAAGAAACATAAAGTGTACAGTAGGCAAAAGCTGGATAGAGAGACATCATGCTGGCAGAGGGACATAAGCTGAACAGGGGGAGATAATGTGGACAGAGTGGCATAATGCTGACAGAGGGGCATAAGGTGGGGATATAGCTTGACATGGGAGCATAAACTGAACAGGTGTACTTAAGGTGCAGATCACGACATAAGGTGGATAAGGTGACGTAAAGTGGACATAAGGTGGACAGGAGGACATAAGGTGGACATGGGGCAAGGTGGACAGGGGACATACAGTGGACAGGAGGATATAAATGGAACAGGAGGATATACGGGGACATGAGGATATAACTGGGACAGGACGATATAAAGCGGATAGGGGACATAAGATGGGCAAAAGGATATAAAGGGACAGGGGTCATAAGGTTGGCAGGGGACAAAACATAGTCACACTACATAAGATTGACAGGAGGATATAAGGTGGACATGTGGATATAAGGTGGACAGGAGGATATAAGGTGGACAGGGAACAGGAGGATATAAGAGGACAGAAGACATAATTTGGGACAGGAGGATAGGAATATAATAGGGGACATAGGGTGGACAGGAGGATATAAGGGGACATGAGGTGGACAGGTTGATATAAGGTGGATTGGAGACATAAGGTGGACAGGAGGATATAATGTGTACAGGAAGATATAAGGTGGGCAGAAGGATATAATGTGTACAGGAAGATATAAGGTGGACAGGAGGATATAATGTGTACAGGAAGATAAAAGGTGGACTGGAGGATATAAGGTGGACAGGAGAACATAAGGTGGGCAGGGGACAAAAGATCAACAGAGGACATAAGGTGGACAAGAGGATATAAGGTGGACAGGGGACATAAGGTGGACAGGAGGATACAAGGTGGACAGGGGACATAAGGTGGACAGGAGGATATAACGTGGACAGGAGACATAAGGTGGACAGGAGGATATAATGTGGACAGGAGGACAAAAGTTGGACAAGGGACATAAGGTGGACATGAGACATTAGGTGGACAGGAGACATAAGGTGGACAGGAGGATATAAGGTGGACAGGAGGACATAAGGTGGACAGGAGACAAAAGGTGGACAAGGTTTTCCTTGTTGAATGTCATGTGTTGTCTACTGTGTGATGTTCAAGGTTTTCCTTGTTGAATGTCATCTGTTGTCTACTTTGTGATGTTCAAGGTTTCCCATGTTGAATGTCATGTCTTGTCTACTTTGTGGTATTCAAGGTTTCCCATGTTGAATGTCATGTGTTGTCTACTGTGTGATGTTCAAGGTTTCCCTTGTTGAATGTCATGTGTTGTCTACTGTGTGATGTTCAAGGTTTTCCTTGTTGAATGTCATGTGTTGTCTACTTTGTGATGTTCAAGGTTTCCCTTGTTGAATGTCATGTGTTGTCTACTTTGTGATGTTCATGGTTTTCCTTGTTGAATGTCATGTGTTGTCTACTTTGTGATGTTCAATGTTTCCTTTGTTGAATGTCATGTGTTGTCTACTTTGTGATGTTCAAGGTTTCCCTTGTTGAATGTCATGTGTTGTATACTTTGTGATGTTGAAGGTTTCCCTTGTTGAATGTCATGTGTTGTCTACTTTGTGATGTTCATGGTTTCCCTTGTTGAATGTCATGTGTTGTCTACTGTGTGATGTTCAAGGTTTTCCTTGTTGAATGTCATGTGTTGTCTACTTTGTGATGTTCAATGTTTCCTTTGTTGAATGTCATGTGTTGTCTACTTTGTGATGTTCAAGGTTTCCCTTGTTGAATGTCATGTGTTGTCTACTTTGTGATGTTCAAGGTTTCCCATGTTGAATGTCATGTGTTACATATATATAATAAAAAAAAACCCACAGGATTTATAATCTGAGATCAGATAAGGTGGACATGAGGATATAATGTGGACAGGAGGATATAAGGTGGACAAGGGACATAAGGTGGACAGGAGGTTATAAGGTGGACAGGAGACATAAGGTGGACAGGAGACATAAGGTGGACAGGAGACATAAGGTGGACAAGAGATATAAGGTGGACAGGAGGATATAAGGTTGACAGGGGACATAAGGTGGACAGGAGACATAAGGTGGACAGGGGACATAAGGTGGACAGGAGACATAAGGTGGACAGGAGACATAAGGTGGACAGAAGACATAAGGTGGACAGGAGATAAAAGGTGGACAGGGGACATAAGGTGGACAGGAGACATAAGGTGGACAGGAGACATAAGGTGGACAGGAGACATAAGGTGGACAGGAGACATAAGGTGGACAGGAGACATAAAGTGGACAGGAGACATAAGGTGGACAGGAGACATAAGGTGGACAGGAGACATAAGGTGGACAGGAGACATAAGGTGGACAAGAGATAAAAGGTGGACAGGAGGATATTAGGTTGACAGGGGACATAAGGTGGACAGGAGACATAAGGTGGACAGGGGACATAAGGTGGACAGGAGACATAAGGTGGACAGGAGGATATAAGATGGACAGGAGGATATAAGGTGGACATGAGGATATAAAGTGGACAGGAGGATATAAGGTGGACAGGAGACATAAGGTGGACAGGAGGTTATAAGGTGGACAGGAGACATAAGGTGGACAGGAGACATAAGGTGGACAGGAGACATAAGGTGGACAGGAGATATAAGGTGGACAGGAGGATATAAGGTTGACAGGGGACATAAGGTGGACAGGAGACATAAGGTGGACAGGGGACATAAGGTGGACAGGAGACATAAGGTGGACAGGAGATATAAGGTGGACAGGAGGATATAAGGTTGACAGGGGACATAAGGTGGACAGGAGACATAAGGTGGACAGGAGACATAAGGTGGACAGGAGACATAAGGTGGACAGGAGACATAAGGTGGACAGGAGATATAAGGTGGACAGGAGGATATAAGGTTGACAGGGGACATAAGGTGGACAGGAGACATAAGGTGGACAGGGGACATAAGGTGGACAGGAGACATAAGGTGGACAGGAGGATATAAGGTTGACAGAGGACATAAGGTGGACAGGAGACATAAGGTGGACAGGGGACATAAGGTGGACAGGGGACATAAGGTGGACAGGGGACATAAGGTGGACATGGGATATAAGGTGGACATGGGATATAAGGTGGATCCGAGACATAATCTGGACTGAGGATGTCAGGATGACAGCGGGACATCAGGTTGGCAAAAGGTTTACAGGATACATAAGGAGGACGGTAAGACATAATGTTGACGGCTGACAGGGGGACATCCGGCTGACAGGGGGACATCCGGCTGACAGGGGGATAGGGTTGATAATCTACATTAAATTGTTCTCACCTTGTGTATGGTGACCATTTTGTGGGTCCAGCGACCCTTTCACGGGCTCGCCAAAGACCCTAGGAACATATATTCACTGAAGTTATGAAGCAGCTAAGAAAGTAATTGCATAGTTGGGGGTGGCCACAACACGAGGAACTGTCGCCATGTTAGAATGGTTGAGTACCAGTGCCTTACATGTCATGTGTTGTCTACTTTGTGATGTTCAAGGTTTTCCTTGTTGAATGTCATGTGTTGTCTACTTTGTGATGTTCAAGGTTTCCCTTGTTGAATGTCATGTGTTGTCTACTTTGTGATGTTCAAGGTTTCCCTTGTTGAATGTCATGTGTTGTCTACTGTGTGATGTTCAAGGTTTCCCTTGTTGAATGTCATGTGTTGTCTACTTTGTGATGTTCAAGGTTTTCCTTGTTGAATGTCATGTGTTGTCTACTTTGTGATGTTCAAGGTTTCCCATGTTGAATGTCATGTGTTGTCTACTTTGTGACGTTCAAGGTTTCCCATGTTGGATGTCATGTGTTGTCTACTTTGTGATGTTCAATGTTTCCCATGTTGAATGTCATGTGTTGTCTACTTTGTGATGTTCAAGGTTTTCCTTGTTGAATGTCATGTGTTGTCTACTTTGTGATGTTCAAGGTTTCCCTTGTTGAATGTCATGTGTTGTCTACTTTGTGATGTTCAAGGTTTCCCATGTTGAATGTCATGTGTTGTCTACTGTGTGATGTTCAAGGTTTCCCTTGTTGAATGTCATGTGTTGTCTACTGTGTGATGTTCAAGGTTTTCCTTGTTGAATGTCATGTGTTGTCTACTTTGTGATGTTCAAGGTTTCCCATGTTGAATGTCATGTGTTGTCTACTGTGTGATGTTCAAGGTTTTCCTTGTTGAATGTCATGTGTTGTCTTCTTTGTGATGTTCAAGGTTTCCCATGTTGAATGTCATGTCTTGTCTACTTTGTGGTATTCAAGGTTTCCCATGTTGAATGTCATGTGTTGTCTACTGTGTGATGTTCAAGGTTTCCCTTGTTGAATGTCATGTGTTGTCTACTTTGTGATGTTCAAGGTTTTCCTTGTTGAATGTCATGTGTTGTATACTTTGTGATGTTGAAGGTTTCCCTTGTTGAATGTCATGTGTTGTCTACTTTGTGATGTTCATGGTTTTCCTTGTTGAATGTCATGTGTTGTCTACTTTGTGATGTTCAAGGTTTCCTTTGTTGAATGTCATGTGTTGTCTACTTTGTGATGTTCAAGGTTTCCCTTGTTGAATGTCATGTGTTGTCTACTTTGTGATGTTCAAGGTTTTCCATGTTGAATGTCATGTGTTACATATATATAATTAAAAAAAACCCACAGGATTTATAATCTGAGATCAGAAAATGCGATCTGTATTACAGGTCTGAGAGAAAGATGTTACGAAGGTTATTTCTCGCTATCCGGGGAAGGGGGGGGGGGGGACTGAGACCGTGACCCAGTTGCTGGCGCGCTGTGAGATAGTTTAGTCACCTATTGTGATTGGCACATTCGTCTGAGATCTGATCGATCAGCGCCAAGTCTCAGGATATCGATGACACTGGTCGTTTTACTCGCTCATGGAGACAACCAGTCAACCGTGTGTCGAAACATGTCTGCCACAGTCTAGACGGTCGGGGCAGACAACCAGTCAACCGTGTGTCGGCACATCTCTGCCACAGTCTAGACGGTCGGGGCAGACAGTTGTGGCAGACAGACATACACGACAAATACACAGGGCGGCCAGACATACACAACAGATACACAGGGCAGACAGACATAGACGACAGATACACAGGGCAGACAGACATACACGACAGATACACAGGGCAGACAGACATACACGACAGCTATCACAGGGCAGACACATATGCAGACAGACATACACGACAGGTACATAGAGCAGACAGACAAACATGACAGATAGACAGGGCGAGCAGGTAGACAGACAGACATACACGACAGATATACAGGGCCGACAGACATACACGACAGATACACAGGACAGACAGGCATAGCAGACAGACATACACGACAGATACACAGGGCAGACAGACATACACGACAGATACACAGGGCGGACAGACATACACGACAGATACACAGGGCAGACAGACATACACGACAGATACACAGGGAAAATCCGCAGAAGAGATTTTGATGACGAACATACAGGAGAGACATGCAAGCAGACACACTGATATATCTGTTGTCTGTGGTGATGTCTGTTGCCTGCCATGGTGTAAGAGGTGATGTCTATTATCTTGACGTCTGTCACATTGTCTTGATAAAAGGCTTAATGTCCGTTGTTTTGTCTTGATGTGAGACTTGATGTCTATCATCTTATCGTGATGTAAGACCTAATGTCTGCTGTCTGTCGTATTGTCTTGATGTAAGACCTAATGTCTGCTGTCTGTCGCGTTGTCTTGATGTAAGACCTAATGTTTGCTGTCTGTCAACACTCGATGTCTGCCGGTGTTCGTCTTGTCTTGATGTAAGACCTAATGTCTACTGTCTGTCGTCTTGTCTTGATGTAAGATCTAATGTCTGCTGTCTGTCGTCTTGTCTTGGTGTAAGACCTAATGTCTGCTGTCTGTCGTCTTGTCTTGGTGTAAGACCTAATGTCTGCTGTCTGTCGTCTTGTATTGATGTAAGACCTAATGTCTGCTGTCTGTCGCGTTGTCTTGATGTAAGACCTAATGTCTGCTGTCTGTCGGGTTGTCTTGATGTAAGACCTAATGTCTGCTGTCTGTCAACACTCGATGTCTGCTGGTGTTCGTCTTGTCTTGATGTAAGACCTAATGCCTGCTGTCTGTCGTCTTGTCTTGATGTAAGACCTAATGTCTCTGTCGTCTTGTCTTGGTGTAAGACCTAATGTCTGCTGTCTGTCGTCTTGTCTTGGTGTAAGACCTAATGTCTGCTGTCTGTCATCTTATCTTGGTAAAAGACCTAATGTCTGCTGTCTGTCAACACTCGATGTCTACTGGTCGTCTTGTCTTGATATAAGACCTAATGTCTGCTGTCTGTCAACACTCGATGTCTGCTGGTCGTCTTGTCTTGACATAAGACCTAATGTCTGCTGTCTGTCAAGACTCGATGTCTTCATTTTCTCGCAATATAAGGTGTATTTCTTGACGTCTGCTGCCTCTTGCTTTCCCGCAACCCCACACTGCGCCCCTTTATACCGACATTTACAATTTCCATAACCGGAAAATCGATAGCTTTATTCTCCGGAAAATAGATTTACGAGTAAACAATTGGGCTGTTTTCCTGGAGGACATGGGAAGCCAAAGGTTACGTAGACCAATTGTTCTGGTCTATTGTACGATAACATAGGAAGCCAAACGTTACGTATACCAATTTGGCTGTCGTCTGTTCTGCTGCTGGTTGAGCACTATGCCTGATTTCATGGACTCCCAATGACTTATATCCATGGGGCCCGCAGTATAGCCTTACGGTTGAACCGGGTTTTTAGGATTTGTACCGGGGGATTCTCATGCGAATCACAACACTGTGGGTCACCAGGGGCTAATGGTTCAGTATGAAGTCCAGTCCGGTTCAACGATCAGATTGATTACATTTTAATTATTAGTTGAAAGCCTAAAATCTGAAATTATCAGTTAGATGCATGAAATCTGAAATTATCAGCTGGACGCATGAAATCTGAAATTATCAGCTAGCGGCATGAAATCTGAAATTATCAGCTGGACAACAAAAGAGAAGGACACACTAGACAACATGAGAGAAGGACACATTAGACAACATGAGAGAAGGACACATACATGAACTGCTTTAGACTAATAGGGGGAAAAGTGGGAGAGGGATGGAGGAGCAGATACAAAACAGAACACTAGAGACAGCGTGGGAGAGAAGCAGATGTAGAACAATACAACTAGAAAAAAATACAACACAGAACACCCTAGACAGTCTGAGAGAGAAACAGATGTAGAACAATACAACTAGCAAAAGATACAACAGGTGGGAATGTCCAGCTGGTCTCAGGTGGGAATGTCCAGCTGGTCTCTGCTGGGAATGTCCAGCTGGGAATGTCCAACTGGTCTCAGGTGGGAATGTCCAGCTGATCTCAGCTGGGAATGTCCAGCTGGTCTCAGGTGGGAATGTCCAGCTGGTCTCAGCTGGGAATGTCCAGCTGGTATCAGGTGGGAATGTCCAGCTGGTCTCAGCTGGGAATGTCCAGCTGGGATTGTCCAACTGGTCTCAGGTGGGAATGTCCAGCGGGTCTCAAGTGGCAATGTCCAGCTGGTCTCACGTGGTCCTGTGGTCCAGACGAGCCGGTCTCGTGAGCTGACTTCAGACATTCTCTACACTAAACTGTCATTGTCTCTGCTCTCTATTGTAACCTTATCTGTTTGCTGCCCTTTGTAGAGATTCATATAAACTTCTATTCTACACTGTCAGTTGACGTGCACAGTATTATCTTACTGTTTTTCTCTGCAACTACAACATCCTGACTGCCACTACAACATCCCCACTGCCACTACAACATCCTGACTGCCACTACAACATCCTGACTGCCACTACAACATCCCCACTGCCACTACAACATTCCAACTGCCACTACAACATCCCCACTGCCACTACAACATCCCCACTGCCACTACAACATCCCCACTGCCACTATAACATCCCCACTGCCACTACAACATCCCCACTGCCACTACAACATCCCCACTGCCACTACAACATCCCCACTGCCACTACAACATCCCCACTGCCAGTACAACATCCCCACTGCCAGTACAACATCCCCACTGCCAGTACAACATCCCCACTGCCACTACAACATCCCCACTGCCACTACAACATCCCCACTGCCACTACAACATCCCCACTGCCACTACAACATCCCAACTGCCACTACAACATCCCCACTGCCACTACAACATCCCCACTGCCACTACAACATCCCAACTGCAACTACAACATCCCAACTGCCACTACAACATCCCCACTGCCACTACAACATCCACCCACACTGCCACTACAACATCCCAACTGCCACTACAACATCCCAACTGCCACTACAACATCCCCACTGCCACTACAACATCCCAACTGCCACTACAACATCCCCACTGCCACTACAACATCCCCACTGCCACTACAACATCCCCACTGCCACTACAACATCCCAACTGCCACTACAACATCCCCACTGCCACTACAACATCCCACTGCCACTACAACATCCCAACTGCCACTACAACATCCCCACTGCCACTACAACATCCCCACTGCCACTACAACATCCCAACATCCCAACTGCCACTACAACATCCCCCACTGCCACTACAACATCCCCACTGCCACTACAACATCCCCACTGCCACTACAACATCCCCACTGCCACTACAACATCCCAACTGCCACTACAACATCCCCACTGCCACTACAACATCCCCACTGCCACTACAACATCCCCACTGCCACTACAACATCCCCACTGCCACTACAACATCCCCACTGCCACTACAACATCCCCACTGCCACTACAACATCCCAACTGCCACTACAACATCCCCACTGCCACTACAACATCCCCACTGCCACTACAACATCCCCACTGCCACTACAACATCCCCACTGCCACTACAACATCCCCACTGCCACTACAACATCCCCACTGCCACTACAACATCCCCACTGCCACTACAACATCCCAACTGCCACTACAACATCCCCACTGCCACTACAACATCCCCACTGCCACTACAACATCCCAACTGCCACTACATCTCCACTGCCACTACAACATCCCCACTGCCACTACAACATCCCAACTGCAACTACAACATCCCAACTGCCACTACAACATCCCCACTGCCACTACAACATCATGACTGTCACTACAACATCCCCACTGCCACTACAACATCCCCACTGCCACTACAACATTCCTACTGCCACTACAACATCCCCACTGCCACTACAACATCCCCACTGCCACTACAACATCCCAACTGCCACTACAACATCCCAACTGCAACTACAACATCCCAACTGCCACTACAACATCCCCACTGCCACTACAACATCCCAACTGCCACTACAACATCCCCACTGCCACTACAACATCCCCACTGCCACTACAACATCCCAACTGCCACTACATCTCCACTGCCACTACAACATCCCCACTGCCACTACAACATCCCAACTGCAACTACAACATCCCAACTGCCACTACAACATCCCCACTGCCACTACAACATCCCAACTGCCACTACAACATCCCCACTGCCACTACAACATCCCCACTGCCACTACAACATCCCCACTGCCACTACAACATCCCCACTGCCACTACAACATCCCAACTGCCACTACAACATCCCCACTGCCACTACAACATCCCCACTGCCACTACAACATCCCCACTGCCACTACAACATCCCCACTGCCACTACAACATCCCAACTGCCACTACAACATCCCCACTGCCACTACAACATCCCCACTGCCACTACAACATCCCAACTGCCACTACAACATCCCCACTGCCACTACAACATCCCCCACTGCCACTACAACATCCCAACTGCCACTACAAACATCCCAACACTGCCACTACAACATCCCCACTGCCACTACAACATCCCAACTGCCACTACAACATCCCCACTGCCACTACAACATCCCCACTGCCACTACAACATCCCAACTGCCACTACAACATCCCACTGCCACTACCACTGCCACTACAACATCCCCAACTGCCACTACAACATCCCCACTGCCACTACAACATCCCAACTGCAACTACAACATCCCAACTGCCACTACAACATCCCCACTGCCACTACAACATCCCAACTGCCACTACAACATCCCAACTGCCACTACAACATCCCAACTGCCACTACAACATCCCACTGCCACTACAACATCCCCACTGCCACTACAACATCCCCACTGCCACTACAACATTCCACTGCCACTACAACTGCCACTACAACATCCCCACTGCCACTACAACATCCCAACTGCCACTACAACATCCCAACTGCCACTACAACATCCCAACTGCCACTACAACATCCCCACTGCCACTACAACATCCCCACTGCCACTACAACATCCCCACTGCCACTACAACATCCCAACTGCCACTACATCTCCACTGCCACTACAACATCCCCACTGCCACTACAACATCCCAACTGCAACTACAACATCCCAACTGCCACTACAACATCCCCACTGCCAGTACAACATCCCCACTGCCACTACAACATCCCCACTGCCACTACAACATCCCCACTGCCACTACAACATCCCAACTGCCACTACATCTCCACTGCCACTACAACATCCCCACTGCCACTACAACATCACCTCTGCTACTACAACATCCTGACTGTCACTACAACATCCCGACTGTCACTACAACATCCTGACTGCCACTACAACATCCTGACTGCAACTACAACATCCTGAATGCCACTACAACATCCTGACTGCAACTACAACATCCTGACTGCCACTACAACATCCTGACTGTCACTACAACATACCCACTGCTACTACAACATCCTGACTGCAACTACAACATCCTGACTGCCACTACAACATCCTGACTGCCACTACAACATCCTGACTGCCACTACAACATCCTGACTGCCACTACAACATCCTGACTGCCACTACAACATCCTGAATGCCACTACAACATCCTGACTGCCACTACAACATCCTGACTGCCACTACAAAATCCTGACTGCCACTACAACATCCTCACTGACACTACAACATCCTCACTGCCTGCGACTACAGCATTCTTGCTACTTCCACTACAACATCCTCACTGACTGCCACTACAACATTCTCACTGCCTGTCACTACAACATTCTCACTGCCTGCCACTACAACATTCTCACTGCCTGCCACTAAAAACATTCTCACTGCCACTACAACATCCTCACTGACTGCAACTACAACATCCTCACTGACTGCAACTACAACATTCTCCCTGCATGTCACTACAACATCCTCACTGCCTGCCACTACAACATCCTCACTGACTGCAACTACAACATCCTCACTGCCTGCCACTACAACATTCTCCCTGCATGTCACTACAACATCCTCACTGCCTGCCACTACAACATCCTCACTGCCTGCCACTACAACATTCTCATTGCCTGTCACTTCAACATCCTCACTGCCTGCCACTACAACATTCTCACTGCCTGCCACTACAACATTCTCACTGCCTGCCACTACAACAACCTCACTGCCTGTCACTACAACATCCTCACTGCCTGTCACTGCAACATCCTTACTGACTGCAACTACAACATCCTCACTGCCTGCCACTACAACATTCTCCCTGCATGTCACTACAACATCCTCACTGCCTGCCACTACAACATCCTCACTGCCTGCCACTACAACATTCTCATTGCCTGTCACTACAACATCCTCACTGCCTGTCACTACAACATTCTCACTGCCTTCCACTACAACATTCTCACTGCCTGCCACTACAACATCCTCACTGCCTGTCACTACAACATCCTCACTGCCTGTCACTACAACATCCTCACTGCCTGCCACTACAACATTCTCCCTGCCTGTCACTACAACATCCTCACTGCCTGCCACTACAATATTCTCACTGCCTGTCACTACAACATCCTCACTGCCTGCCACTACAACATCCTCACTGCCTGCCACTACAACATTCTCATTGCCTGTCACTACAACATCCTCACTGCCTGTCACTACAACATTCTCACTGCCTTCCACTACAACATTCTCACTGCCTGCCACTACAATATCCTCACTGCCTGTCACTACAACATCCTCACTGCCTGCCACTACAACATCCTCACTGACTGCCACTACAACATCCTCACTGCCTGCCACTACAACATCCTCAACCTGCTACTACAACATCCTCACTGCCTGTCACTGCAACATTCTCACTGCCTGTCACTACAACATCCTCACTGCCTGCGACTACAACATCCTCACTGAATGCCACTACAACATTCTCACTGCCTGCGACTACAACATTCTCACTGCCTGCCACTACAACATCCTCACTGCCTGCCACTACAACATTCTCACTGCCACTACAACATTTCGCATCCCCTACAACATCGCCACTGCCTGTCACAAAAATATTCCTCTGCCCCTACAACATCCTCACTGCCTATCACTACAACTGTGGAACGATCAATAGAACCTCCATAACGGACATGTTCCATAGATGTGTGTGCAGCACTCAGCGACAATGGCCAAGTCGCAGCACTCAGTCCCGGAACGCCATCAGAAAAACGATTCACTAACTTCAGACACAGCACAGTTCAATCAATGATAGATTGGGTCAACTCGGCCAAGCCACACTTACCGTTGACAGCAACCTGGTTCAACCAGCTGGGTTCTCCCGAGAAGATGGTTCAGTGTGCACACATTCTCGAAATAAATCCACACAGATCACACCCATACACAATACAATGGAAATAGGAGCGTATCAGAAGAACGGTGTAAGCCAAACTATGCCACTTGTTTCGGTATGACAGATGCCTGTGTGAGTTGTGTGTGAACACAAACACAAGAGAGATGAACTGGGTGAGCGGCATGCACGTCCGTCGGTTCGTGCGTGTGTGTGTCTGTCTGTGTGTGTGAGCGCCCTACCTGCCGCGCGCGTCGCCGCGCCTTCAGCGAGCAACTGGCCAGGTAGTCGAGCCATCTAGTAACCAAATGTCAACTTGTGAAACAATTGTGCTGTTCTTTCTATTTGAATTTGTAAGCTTACAGCAGGGATGGCCGGCGTCAGTGACATCTAAACATCATCGCCATCATTATTATCACCTTCATCCATCATCATCATCGTCGTCAGCCAAACTGCCGGTCAAAATGGACGCTGGGCACGGTCACTGTTTTGAGTCGTGGCAAATTTTTTGCTTCTACCAGATAGTGGCCGTTGCATTTGTTCTCCATTTGTAGACTGAAAGGAAATAGTTTCGTCGCCCAGATACTGAGTTAAGTGCATGGTGCGACCCTGTGAGCTGCGGATTTCATTTAGAATGTTTTTCGACTGACCAACGTGTTGTTTTGAATCGTAGATTCAGAAAATAGCGCGATGCCTGTCGTCGCAATGTTGGTGGTGCCCGTGTGTGATTAAAATTGATCGCGTGTGCAACTGCTGATTTGTTGGTGACCTCTGCTACCTTTGAGAATGAATTGCATTTATAATGTTGGACTTTTTGTGTTAGCACTTCTGATGGCTACCGTATGCTTTCAATGCGTGTGTATGCTAGTGCATATGCTGTGACAGCAGTCTGTCAATCTTTCCACAACGGACTGTGATGAACATTCTGTATGTTTTCCATTGGCACAGGAGCGGAGCAAAGATTGCATGACCCGTTTGCTATGAAGCTGAAACTAACATTGCCAAAAAATCACCAAGACATTGCCAAGACATTACCAAGACATCACCAAGACATTACCAAGACATAACCAAAACATTACCAAGACATTACCAAGACATTACTAAGACATTACCGAGACATTTCTAAGACATTACCAAGACATTACTAAGACATTCCCAAGACATTACCAAGACATCACCAAGACATTACTAAGACATTACCAAGACATTACCAAGACATTACTAAGACATTACTAAAACATCACCATGACATTACCAAGACATCACCATGACATTACCAAGACATCACCAAGACATTACCAAGACATCACCAAGACATCACCAAGACATTACCAAGACATTACCAAGACATCACCAAGACATTACCAAGACATTACCAAGACATTACCAAGACATTACCAAGACATCACCAAGACATCACCAAGACATTACTAAGACATTACAAAGACATCAACAAGACATCACCAAGACATTACCAAGACATTACCAAGACATTACTAAGACATTACTAAGACATATCATCAGCCACACCACTGTAATAATTAGAGGCACTGGGAAGATGGAAGGAGGCAACAAGAACTAAGATTATGTAGAAAGATATGAATAGTCCTTTTGGAACATTTCAGCGTGGAAATCACTTCAAAGTAGCTCTCGAACAATACTTTTCAGGTGAGCAGAGGTGTGAGGGGGACACTGCAGATAGTCAAAACAACATTTCTCAGTGTGAAGATGCTTAAATTCAAACTGCGAAGTTACAAGTTCACAATTAACAGTATAACTAGTTGACATAATCTCTTCATGATTACCTGGCACATAAACTTTCGTCGCAAAACTTTGTCTAGTCTTGATATGAGGGTCGCATTGTATAGTCTTGGTTTTATAAAGAGATAAGAGGGACATGGCAGGAGGTCAGTAGGTCAGACAATAAGGGACATGGCAGAAGGTTAATAGGTCAGACAATAAGGGATATAGCAGGAGGTCAATAGGTCAGACAATAAGGGACATGGCAGGAGGTCAATAGGTCAGACAATAAGGGACATGACAGGAGGTCTATAGGTCAGACAATAAGGGACATGACAGGAGGTCAATAGGTCACAGAATAAGGGACATTGCAGGAGGTCAATAGGTCAGACAATAAGGGACATGGCAGAAGGTCAATAGGTTAGACAATAAGGGACATGGCAGGAGGTCAATAGGTCAGACAATAAGGGACATGGCAGGAGGTCAATAGGTCAGACAATAAGGGACATGGCAGGAGGTCAATAGGTAAGAGAGCAAGGGACATGGCAGGAGGTCAATAGGTCAGACAATAAGGGACATGGCAGGAGGTCAATAGGTCAGAGAATAAGGGACATGGCAGGAGGTCAATAGATCAGACAATAAGGGACATGGCAGGAGGTAAATAGGTCAGACAATAAGGGACATGGCAGGAGGTCAATAGGTCAGACAATAAGGGACATGGCAGGAGGTCTATAGATCAGACAATAAGAGACATGGCAGGAGGTCAGTAGGTCAGAGAATAAGGGACATGGCAGGAGGTCAATAGGTCAGACAATAAGGGACATGGCAGGAGGTCAATACGTCAGACAATAAGGGACATGGCAGGAGGTCAATAGGTCAGACAATAAGGGACATGACAGGAGGTCTATAGGTCAGACAATAAGGGACATGGCAGGAGGTCAATAGGTCAGACAATAACTTTTATCAAAGAAAACTTAAGTCAGTAAAATGAAAGAAAGAATCTGACGGAACATTCGAAACGAACACCGGCACGGCTCCGTGTCCCAGCCTGTCATGACAACGTATCACTGGTGGCGGAGGGTGGTATTTAAGTAACATGACATCGTATCACTGGTGGCAAGACGTGGAACTAAAGTTACATGATAACGTATCACTCGAAGCGAGAAGTGGAATTAGTTACATGACAATGCATTACTCGTGGCGAGACGTGGAACTAAATTTACATGTTAGATGACAAAGTATCATTCCATGCCAGGAGTAGAGCTAAAGTTACATGAAAACGTATCACTCGTGGCGAGAAGTGAACCTAAAGTTACATGTTACATGACAAAGTATTATTCTATGCCAGTAGTGGAACTAAAGTTACCTGTTGCATGACAAAGTACCACTCCATGTCAGAAGTAGACCTAAAGTTACATATTACATGACAAAGTATCATTCGATGCTAGGCGTAGAGCTAAAGTTACATGTTACATGACAAAATATCATTCGAAGCCAGGAGTAGAGCTAAAGTTACATGTTACACGATGAAGTATCATTCATTCAATGCCTGAAGTAGAGCTAAAGTTACATGTTACACGATGAAGTATCATTCATTCAATGCCTGAAGTAGAGCTAAAGTTACATGTTACACGATGAAGTATCATTCATTCAATGCCTGAAGTAGAGCTAAAGTTACAAGTTACACGATGAAGTATCATTCATTCAATGCCTGAAGTAGAGCTATAGTACATGTTACACGATGAAGTATCATTCATTCAATGCCTGAAGTAGAGCTAAAGTTACATGTTACACGATGAAGTATCATTCATTCAATGCCTGAAGTAGAGCTAAAGTTACATGTTACACGATGAAGTATCATTCATTCAATGCCTGAAGTAGAGCTAAAGTTACAAGTTACACGATGAAGTATCATTCATTCAATGCCTGAAGTAGAGCTATAGTTACATGTTACATGATGAAGTATCATTCATTCAATGCCTGAAGTAGAGCTAAAGTTACATGTTACACGATGAAGTATCATTCATTCAATGCCTGAAGTAGAGCTATAGTTACATGTTACACGATGAAGTATCATTCATTCAATGCCTGAAGTAGAGCTATAGTTACATGTTACACGATGAAGTATCATTTATTCAATGCCTGAAGTAGAGCTAAAGTTACACGACAAAGTATCATTTCACGCCTGAAGTAGAGCTAAAGTTACATGTTTCACGATAAAGTATCATTCATTCAATGCCTGAAGTAGAGCTATAGTTACATGTTACACGATGAAGTATCATTCATTCAATGCCTGAAGTAGAGCTATAGTTACATGTTACACGATGAAGTATCATTCATTCAATGCCTGAAGTAGAGCTAAATTTACACGACAAAGTATCATTCCACGCCAGAAGTAGAGCGACAGTTACATGTTAAAGGCTGTGCTGGCTGGACAAATAGGACAAAAGTCGAAGCGGTTATGGGGAAGGCAAAGTTACATGTGGGTGTATAACAACATGAATGGGGAGCCACAGTTATATGAAGGTGGAGTATGGGCTGGGAGACAGAGTTCAATATGGATGGAATACATAGTGTCACTGGCTGGGAGACAGAGTTCAATATGGATGGAATACATAGTGTCACTGGCTGGGAGACAGAGTTCAATATGGATGGAATACATAGTGTCACTGGCTGGGAGACAGAGTTAAATGTAGGTGGATCACACAGTGTGATGGCCTTGGAAACTGTTCACTCAATGTTGTGTGATGGCCTTGGAAACTGTTCACTCAATGTTGTGTGATGGCCTTGGAAACTGTTCACTCAATGTTGTGTGATGGGCTTGGAAACTGTTCACTCAATGTTGTGTGATTGCCTTGGAAACTGTTCACTCAATGTTGTGTGATGGCCTTGGAAACTGTTCACTCAATGTTGTGTGATGGGCTTGGAAACTGTTCACTCAATGTTGTGTGATGGGTTTGGAGACTGTTCACTCAATGTTGTGTGATGGGCTTGGAAACTGTTCACTCAGTGTTTTGTGATGGCCGTGGAAACTGTTCTCTCAATGTTGTGTGATGGGCTTGGAGACTGCTCACTCAGTGTTGTGTGATGGCCTTGGAGACTGTTCACTCAGTGTTGTGTGATGGGATTGGAGACTTCACTCAGTGTTGTGTGATGTTGTACCTGTAGATCATCTGTAACTGCAATATTTCTCCTATTTTCTGTGCAGCCAAACCTAATTTGTACTTTGGTTTGGGTCAGATAAAATACCAAGTGGCATATCAGCCGGGACTGGCGGATCGATGAAGGACACGGTGTCAGCCTGCAGCCCTGTTTTTGTGTGTGAGTGTGTGTGTGTTTGTGTGTGAGTTCTGCTGTGTGTGCTTCTATCGATCGGACCAGAGAAGAACTAGTAAGGGCGGGCAGCCCCTTGGGAATTAAGGTCTATGTGGTTTTAACAAACAGTTTAGAAAGAGAGAGAGAGAGAGAGAGAGAGAGAGAGAGAGAGAGAGAGAGAGAGAGAGAGAGAGAGGAAGAGAGAGAGCGAGAGAGAAAGAGAGAGAGAGGGAGAAAGAGATTGAGAGAAGGCATGAGAGAGGAAGATATATAGATAGGACAGACAGACAGACAGACAGACAGACAGGCAGGCAGGCAGGCAGGCAGGCAGGCAGAACGAACGAACTTTATTTTCAAAGGGTTACAAATTAGGCACGCAGGCCTGTCTTACATTCGGCCCTTCCAAACTTCCATCTTTCACACAGCAGTTGTATTTCATCAATGAAGCCTGTTATATTCATGTAATAATATGCATATTATATATATGAAGTCAAAAACAAAAGCATGGCTGGTAAAATATGTACGCACGCTCACGCGCGAACACACACACCCACATACACACACAAGCCCAATGACTCACTTACACACGCTCTAAAACACACACGCATACAATCCAGACACATATAGGCACTAAGTACACACATACATCCACATACATACGAACATGCACACACACACACACACATACATACATACATACATACATACATACATACATACATACATACATACATACATACATACATACATACATACATACATACATACATACATACATACATACATACATACATACATACATACATACATACATACATACATACATACATACATACATACATACATACATACATACATACATACATACATACATACATACATACATACATACATACATACATACATAC